>JBCEWC010003590.1:0-29779 GCA_038996855.1 Solanum aculeatissimum
TTACCACTAGTCCACTACTTAGATATTTGTTATAATTTAATATTGTTATAAATGTGTCTATTTTCCATACTATAAAAACATGATTAAAAAACATATTCAACTTTCAAGATAAAGGGCAAAAATGTCCAAAAAAAACTACTTTATAATGTGAACACATTATTTTATCATTGTGAGCAAATTTTGGGCCAAATTTGTGGCCATTTAGCATTACCCAACTAATAAATGGTAGTTTAAGTATGAAACTCACACTCTAAATAGTTTAGTAATTTAGGGATGAACTCAAAAGAAAAAGAATATTTCAGACTTATTTTTTTTATCTTTCAAATTGTTGATGTGTGATATTATATAACAACAAAAAATGATATAATTTATTTAAATATTATATTTATTAAAATAATACAATACGATATTGTCCTTCCGTTTAAAAAGAATGATCTACTTTCTATTTAGTCTGCTAAAAAAAGAATGACTTCTTTTCTTTTTTTGTAACATTTTAATTTCAACTTTTCACATGACATGTTTAAGGTCACAAGATTAAAGAGTATTTTGATACATTTGACATAATTTTAATTTGTAAATCACAAAATCAATTTTTTTTTTTGAAATTTTATGTCAAGTCAAACTAAATCATTCTTTTTTAAATAGAGAAAAGTAATACTCCCTTTGTTCATATTAGATGTCAAATTTTAGTTTGACACACCTATTAAGAAAATAATTATTAGTATAGTGAGATTATTATTTATCCTAATAATTGATAAAAATATTCATTAAAGTCATAATTCAAATTCTAATACATTTAATATTATAAATACAATGGAAAGTGAAAGTGTTTCTTGATTTAATAATATTTCTGTTTTTCAAGAAATATTGCCTAGATAATTTAAAGATGAAATGATCATTGAAAATTTTCAAGAAGTTCTACATTTTTCAAGAACATTAACTTTGTAAGTAAATTAGGTAAAAAAAATATATTCTATTTTGATTTTTCCAAAATAATAAATAAAAATCAAATTAAGAATTTTTTGACATTTAATAATGAACTAAGAGAGTATGTACTACCCCCGTCCCATATTATATGTGCACTTTTCATTTTACACGGTTATTAAGAAATTATTAATACACTGGTAAATTTTACCATTTTATCCTTCATTTATATCAATGTACATTAAATTAAGTTAGAAAAAATCATTAATACACTAATTAATAGTGGGATAAAATGAAAAAAAATAATTAATTCTATCCTAATTTAGTAAGTGTGCATATAATATGAAACAAATATTTATAAAAAAATATTCATATAATATAGGACGAAAATAGTAATAATCATTTAAATAAATAAAGTATAAGAGGGAGGGTTGGGGCGGGGAGGTTGCTTTGGGATTCCAAACCTGGCCACCTTGAAAGTAGTAAAGAAAGTTTCTGGAATTGAAGGACGTGATAGTTGTTGTCCAATTAGGTGGATTTTCCCATTATTTATGCCTAATTACCAGTCAAGCCGCCACTCATTAGCTTAGATTAGTTTAATTATATGTTTTTCAATTTTACTTTTAGTATTAATTATTTTAAAATTAAGAATATATAAATAAATAGAAAGTTCAAAAAATAATAAAAATATTTTAGTTAAACCATATTTTTAATTAATTACTTTTAAGAATTGTCATCACAATTTAAACGAAAGAAGTAATATCTAGGGAGGTTTTTACTGTTGCCCTATGTCTGGTCAATATGAATGGTAATGAAATTACCTTATGGAATCATAATTTATTTAAATGAGATTGATTATCTATGATTTGTTTATTAATTTAGTTCAAATCATTTTAGGTCAATAATTTTACTGTTATTTAATTTAAATTGATTAAAGATAAATTTTGTTAAAATATTTTTAAAATTTTTTACTTATTTAAATTGATTAAAGATAAATTTTGTTAAAATATTTTTGAAATTTTTTACTTTATTTAATGTGTTATATATAATCATAATTAAAAAAAAATTACTCTCTTTTATTAAAATTATGTGTCATGATTGCAGTTTTGAGATTCAAACTTCTAAACTTTGACGAAAATTCAAACATTAAAACTTTAAAATTTTAAAATAAAATTTAGATATTTTAAAATTACATGAAAAGTTGTAATGATCCTCCGAGTCATTTTACTTATATTGCGTTATTTCTACTGTTTAGAGTGTTCTTATAGCACTCCAAGTCATTTATGACCTGCTGACACTGGTAGTTCAGTCGCTAGTTCGTTCGTTTGGAAGTTGTGCAATTTTTCGTGTTTTAGAAGGTCTGATACTTTGAAAAGTTGATTTTGGTGTAAAGGGTGGGAAAACAGTCTTAGAACGGAATTCTGACAGTTCCATCAATTTCGAAATTGTCAAATTAGGCTAGAAGCAAAGTTGGCCCAAGCACCCAGGCTTTCAGTGTGAATTTGTGTTGTATTTAACATTTTTGCCTTGAAACTGGTCAAAAGCTGGAAATTTGGGGCCAATTTTGAAATTTTCGCGCATGTCTCACATTTTTCCATTTGAGGCCCCAAAATTGGTTTGTCTCTGTTTCTTGTGAATTTAGTGTTGAAACGACTATATGACGTTGTGAATATGTTTTTGACAGCGTGGCAACGTTCAGAGGTCGTTCAAAAGGAAAGTTTTCAGCTGAGTGAATTGGAATACGCGTGATCGCTCTACAAATAGGCTACGACTTTCCTTTCTTTAGATTGAGCTAGATTGTGTGAAAATATTAGGGTGGGGTAACTTATTTTGTATGCCTTAGGTTAGAATCATGTTTTAGGTCCTCTTTTGGATATTGCAAGCATGTGATTCCTGTTGTTACTTGAAAGTTCTGTTATCATTATTGGTTTCTTATTATTGGCACTACGAAGCATGTTGGCCTTGGTGTAGGGTGATGGACACTTGCTTTAGATGTCTTGACATCGCTCTGATGGGCTTAGATCCTTGTAGAATGGCATAGTAGACTAGAGTCTGTAGTTAGGCTTTAGCTAGGCAGTAGATATTCTCTTGTGAATACCATTATTCATAATTTACTAAATTTTCATGACTTTCAAGGTACGTCAGTGATCCTAGACCTTGTGATCGTCTTGTTTCAATTTCGGTTGAAGCCCAAGTGAAAATATTTTGTTGATTCTTTATGGAGGGAGAACTTCGGACTTTATATATTGTGGACTTGATTCTTTATGAAAGGAAAGCGTTGGTGAGTATTAGGCCCTTGTTGAGAAAAAATTGGATCGACACTTTGTTTGGGTATTGGCGTAGAGCATCGGGGTACATGCCTTGCCTCTATTATGAATTTAATATTAAAACTCTAAATGTCATACTCATAAAGCTTAATTCTACTTGGTAAAATATGGTAGCAAGCTTTGGCTTTAATTAGTAGTATATAGTATATGGGGTTTCTCATCTTTCTTAGCTTTTGAGTTATGTACCGATAGTGTAAATTTAAAAAGTATTTACTCAAAACCATGTATAATCACAATTAAAAATAAATTTGTGTGAATTCAGCATGTAACATGTGATTAATTTTATTATTGGGTTACTAATTACTAATCTTTATCAATAATATTTACTTTTAAATATTATTGAGCTGTTTTCGATGGATTCAAAAATCAAAACAGAGCAGAGAATTGGACCCAATGTCCCAGTGCATACATATACATAATAAGTAATGATGAATTCATTTGAGATGGATTTGGAAGAAGCTAAGCATGTGAATAAACATGGTCAACCAAAGACTGCTACTTAGTCTAGGCTCGTTAAAAATCGATAACTTAAATTTTTAAAAAAATATTTGTATATATTTTGTTGGTAATAGATTATTGATTTACCATTATAGCTTTCTTTTGTAATTAGAAAATTGATTTTATATAACAATTCGGAATTTTCTTAACGGATGAATGATATTCCTATAATAAATTATATTAAGTAAAGAAATACTACAACAACTACAAGTAACTTGTCCTTTTCAGAGTTACTACCTTTACGTAGAAACTTTCAGTCTAACATATAATTATGGAAAAATTGTAAGAGTATACAATTTAAGAGTTTAAATTATAAATTTTGTCAATATCTCAAAATATTTATAGTTTTAAGTTTTTTATTTACATTCATGTCATTTTATGTTTTTAAGGTTTTTTTTTCTTTTTTAAAAAAAAAATAAAAAAAATGCACACTTAATGACTATTTAATACTACACTGAAAAGATTTTTATTTATGATCTTTTTCTAGATTTTATTTGTGTATATTAGGTGTATTAAAATACATTAATTTACCTCAATTAATGCATTATTGATTGTGCCGTATACTTTAATTTTTTCTTTTTTCAGCTTATTTTACAATTAATCATTAATTGAGATTTGACAACACATGTTCTACTTTTTATATTCCCAAAGTAAGCTATTATGTTTTTATTTTTCCTTTTCTAATGAAAAACTTTTGTATATTTCAAGATGACCCTTTCATTTATTTTCGGCATCATATCCTTTCTCTCCATAGTCAATCACAATTGAAACTTCATTTTTATTGATATTCTTTGTTACATGTGTTAATCTTCTTGAGTTTTTTGTTACTTTTTTATTTTCTCCACTCCATTTTTGTTCTTCACCATGTCGATTTATGGAGAAAGATGACGATCGCAAAAGCACGAAGTCTAACTAAGAAGGGTAGGGAAAATAATTTGAAGAAAACTTCAAAAGTATGTAATACTATTTTTTTCTTTTTTTGTGTGTGTGTTTATCCTGACAAAAATTAATTTTTCGTGTTTATGTTGATTGTGTGTTTTCAAGCTTTTGATATGTATTTATGCGAACAAATTTAATAGTTGAAATTGGTTAAATTATCTTTTCTATAAATTTCAAGTCTTTTCTTTTTGGTAATATTATTTGTTTATTAAATTGTTGATTCTAATAGTCAATTGATGATGATTTCTTATTTTATAATTGGTAGCTTTGCTTGTTATTGTATTTTTTTATGTTCTTTTTTTTTAATTTTGTAATATGATGATTTTGTTGATTCTTTCCGAATATCACATTAACTAGATTTTTAATGGTTACATAGTTGGTATAATTTTTAATAGGTTTGCACTATGTTTGTCCATATTCCAGATTCCCTTTTTTTATAGTTTGTAGTTTAATTGGTCCCTATGTTGATATTTTTGTGAAGGCCTTTTAATTTTCTGTTAGAACTGTTTATACCGTTTTTTTTTTGATTAATTTGTTGATAACATAGTTTATCAATCATGTATATAACTTTTTTTTATGATTTTGAATGTCTTGCTTTCAACATTCCAAATAGTATTGGTAATATTGTTGGTTAAATATGCATAATTAACTTTTTTTATTTTTGTTGGTTTTATTTTTAGTTTAAACTATGTTAAGAAGTTTGTTTGTAATTGGTGATATTGTTGGATAACCTTTTTTATGATTTTGAATGCCCTGCTTACAACATTCAAAGCAGTATTCTTGGTGTTATAGGTGATATAAACTTTTGAAAATTAGTTTTGACTTTTGTTGATTTTATTTTGGTTTAAATTATATGTTAGAAAGTTTGTTTGTAATTGGTGATATTATTGGTTAAATATGCACAATTAACTTTTTGATTTTTGTTGGTTTTATTTTTGGTTTAAACTATGTTAACAAGTTTGTTTGTAGTTGGTGATATTGTTGGTTAACTTCTTTTTATGTTAACAATTAACTTTTTTTTTTTTTTTTTATGGTTAACTTTCAACATTCAAAGTAGTATACTAGGTATTATAGGTGATATAAACATTCAAAGTAGTATTCTTGGTGTTATAGGTGATATAAATTTTTGTCTGTAGTTGGTAATATATAACCTTTTTAAGTTTTGAATGTCCTGCTTTCAATATTCAAAGTAGTATTCTTGGGGTTATAAGTGATATAAACTTTTGAAAATTGATATTACTAATATAGTGATGTTTAATAATAGTTTTGTTGACATCCTTTTTCTCATTATTTTATCACTGGTATAATTTTTAGTTTTATTTGTTGTTCAGTCTTGATATTATGACATTTGTTTTAATCATAGAATTGATGATACGAAATAGAAGTAATACCATATGTGTTAATGTTACCCTATCTTTTTTTTTTTTTTGTGTTTAGAAGAAAACTAAACTATCTAGATGGTTGTCATACATATTTGGTTATGACATCTATGGTTATATAGAATTGATGATACCAAATTGTAGTAATACCTTATGTGTTAATGTTGCCCTATTTTTCTTGTGTTTAAGTCACCGAGAAGGTTGTTAGAAGATTTGGTGCCCCAAAAATTGCAAGGGAATACATTCCAGTCAGTGACAACATGATTCGGTCAAAGTTGATACCCCGAAGGAAGAAATAGACATTATGTTCTCCTATTCTAATTTTAGACATTATGTAACCCATGATGTTATGATTTTTTATTAAGACATTGATTTTTTTTTTGTCTGTTAGTTGTATAGTTACTTATTGTTAAGACATTCTCTAATTATCTTATGGTTTAATTTTTCTGTCAGCATGATTTATATCTATGAATCAATCATTTTACGTGATTTTGCATTTTATATGTTAATACGTTGTGCTCAATTATAGTCTTATTTTTAGTTAAAAATTTACTTTTTTTGTCAACATCACTTTGAAGTTTGCAGCACTCTTCGAATAGTTGATAGAAATTTCTCATATTTATCTCGATCATATTTAAAATGTGTTTATTTGACAAAAATATAACCAATTACAATTTGTACTCAGACAGGCATATTAACATAATTTAAACCAAAATAAAACCAACAAAATTCAAAAAGTTAATTGTGCATTTTAAAGCAAAAATACCACCATTTACAGTGTGTACTCAAATAAACTTATTAACATAATTTAAACCAAAATAAAATTAACAAAAAGTCAAACATTTTATTGTGCATATTTAACTAAAAATATCTCCAATTACAAACAAACTTATTAACATAATTTAAATCAAAATCAAAATCAAAATAAAATAAAATTCAAAAATTTATTGTGCATATTTAACTAAAAAATCACAAATTACAAACAAACCTATTACCGTAACTTAAACCAAAATAAAATCAACAAAAGTCAAAAAATTTATTGTGCATATTTAATAAAAAATATCATAAATTACAAACAAACTTATTACCATAACTTCAACCAAAATAAAATCAACTAGTTTAAAAGATCAGTAATCATCATTGTACCATCGACAATAAAAAATGTGCTTACTTAATAAAACTATCACTAATTAAAATGTGTACTCATTCAAACTTATTAACATAGTTTAATACAAAATAAAATCAACAAAAAAAAAGGTTAATAAATATCACCAATTACAACGTCTACTCAGACAAACTTATTAACATAATTTAAACCAAAATAAAATCAACAAACGTCAAAAAGTTGATTGTGCATATTTAACTAAATTTCTATCAACAAAGTGTACTCAAACAAACTTACTACCATAATTAAAATAAAAAATAAAAAATTAATCAACGAGAATTTTACTAAAAATAATGATAAAAACATCATGATATCATTAAATAATCAGATTTTATAATTGTTTTTAGTGCAATTCTCATTTATAAAAACAACATTACATCCATGACCCGCGTCGTCAAAGAAGAACTATTGTTGGTTGACAACTGAACCAACATCAACCCATCTGTTTTTAGCCTGAGAATGAGTACATCGCTTTTTGTTATGTCCTGTTGACCCACATTTATCGCATGTAACTTTGCTTCTCTTGAATTTCACCTCAGTAATTCCCTTCTTTCAATCATAATTTGATGGTCTTCCTGGTCTTCTTTTTAAAAAACTTAGTACCAACCAAATTTAACATAAATTATTTTCAATCAACAAACTTAGTACCAACCAAATTAACATCAATTAATACCCAACCAAATAAATCACATAAAATAACCAAAGAAGGTACCAACCTAATGGCAAATAAAAAAAACGAAACAAACAAATCAGATACTGATATACCAACACAAACCAAAATAAATCACGACAAACTGACCACTAAAAAAAAATTCAACTATACCATAGTCAATTCAAGAAATAAATGACACCAAACAAAGGACTTAAAAAATAACCAAATATACAATCGTCTGATACAAATAAAATTTAGAAAAAAAAAAGGAAAGGAATTATTGTTGATTAATATTATTTTTTAGAAAGGAAAAAAGGTAGATATTATAATTGTTTCTTTGGCCAATGTTTTTAAGTTTAATTTGTTGATGACGCATTTACGACTTGTTTTGTACTTGGCTTAACCCTTTATCAAACTTTTGTTCCCCAGATTGATTAATAAATCATATTTTTGTCTATAGTTTCAAAAAAAAAAAAATCAGGTAATACGAGTACTAAAAAAATATATGCATCATATACTTTTTTCTATGCAATTATATATACGATTATTTTTTTCCAAGAAATCATCTACTTTTTATCATGAACAACCATCACATATCTCCACATAAGTAAAACCTATTTTTTCAAACCCTCCATTTTTTATGTGAAAAAAAGAAGTAAAGTTTATAGAATCGAAGGAAAAATAAAAGAAATTTATTTTTTTTAAAAAGAAAAAACAAATCTGTTGCATTCCATTTATCATCATGTTGAATCAAGATTGAGACACAATCTATAATAAAAATTGAACCAAATCCAAGCTCAACAAGAGAATTATGTATTTTTATATTTTTTTCCAGCATATAATGTCTATGTATTTTTTTAATTATACTTGATAGAACACATTTAAAGTGAGACAAAAAATGAAATAATTTAATATCTTTTTTTTTTCTATGCTCTATTTTTCTAATTTTTTGTTGACCTTTTCCCATAAACAATAATATGTTGGTCTTTGGTTAATCCCCATAAGAAAAATTATATAACAACAACATACTCCAAGTATTAGTTGGAGGTTATTAATTAACACAATTCTATTTTGCTCATTTTTTTTCCTTTTTTTTTGTGGTTTTCCTTAATATATGTATATATTTGTGAAAAAAATATTAACAATTGATTATAAATAAATTTTGTTGATACATTCATATAATTTAAGGACTTAAAATGTATAGAAATATATTTTTTTCGTATAATTATTTAGTTCGTGTATCAGCTCAATTATGTTAATAACTAGTATATCATAGAAAATTGCAGTACGTGAATACTAAATATGGTCCTACATAATATGAGTAACGCACCTTATAGTATAATTGATTAGTTGGGAAAAAAACTAAATAGTAACAAGCTAGAGTACTGTATAGAGGGGGTAATGTGGCATGCATATAGCCATGGGACACATATTTTTAAGTCTGGGGTCATATGTTAATAGCCATGGGACACATGTTTTTAAGTCTGGGGTCATATGTTAATAGCTAGTATAGAATACAAGCGGACAATGAAGGGTCAATTTTGTTGTTATCGGTTGTATTTATTGATAGTTAAAATATACTCTATCCATTCACAATTAGATGTGAAGTTTTGACATGACACACCTATTAAGAAAATAATGATTAATGTAGCAAGATTATCATTTTACCTCTATTAATTAGGTAAATAAATTAGGGGTAAAAAACTTTAGGGGTCTAATTTGGTAAATAAATTAGGGGTAGAATAGGTAAAAATAATTTGTCTTATCTTGAATTCTAAAAATTGACAAGTAAAAATGAAAACCAAATTAGGAAATTTTTGACATCTAATTGTGAACGAAGGGAGTATTAATATTTATTTTATTTGTTACTTAATTTTATTGTATCGTATTATTAAATTATGATGAAAAATCTCATTTTAACAATTTATATAGTGTGATTGCATCTTTATGATTTTTTCCTTCTTGTTTTATTTTTATTTATTACTTAATAATTTTATTTTAGCATTTTTATAGTAACCCTAATATGACTCATACTCGACTAAATTTATCTTTCAAATTATTGATCTGTGATATTATATAATAATAAAAAATATATAATTTATTTAAATATTATATTTATTAAAAATAATATAGTATAATATTGTAAAATACGAGTAATATGGAGAAATTATTTAAATAAATAAAAGTATAAAAGGGAGGTTTGGGGAGTTGGGGGTTGGGGAGGGAGGTTACTTTGGGATCCCAAACCTGACCACCTTGAAAGTAGTAAAGAAAGTTTTTGAAATTGGAGGAAGTAATGGTTGTTGTCTAATTAGGTAGATCTTCCCCACTATTCATGGCTAATTACCAGTCAAGCCACCACTTATTAGCTGGGATTAGTTTTATGTATAAGTTTTGCATCATCTGATAACAAATATTATATTAAAAAAAATTAAATTTAATTATGAACTTATTAAAAAATAAATAATTTACTATAAGAGTAATTTTGATAAATTATTTATTTATTTATAAATGTCGTATATATCATGATAAATTATAATTTTTCTTAGAGGTTATAGAGTATTTTCTTGATTAAAATAAGGAAGAAGTAGAAGTTTATTAAATAAGAAAAATGTAGTAGTCTTTCCACGACTAGAAGTCCTTATTTTATCATTTATTTTCATATATTTTAAAAGTCAATATTATAAATATAATTAAATAAGAATTTAAAGAAAATGGGTGAAGAAATGATTTTGCTTAAAGAGGAGTCTTTTAATGAATGACAAAAAATTCAAACAACATTTTTAATGGTCTTCACGCTTTTAATATAGTATAGAAGATTAGTTTAGTTATCTGTTTTTTTAATTTTACTTTTAATATTAATTATTTTAAATAAATAAATAAATAATTTAAAAATAACAAAAAATATTTAAGTTCAACTATGTTCTTAATTAATTCCTTCTATGAATTGCGCATAACATTATCATCACTATTAAAAAAACACGAAAGAAGTAATAACTAGGGAGGTTTTTACTGGTACGACATGTCTGGGTCGATATGAGTGACAATGAAATTACCTTATGAAATCATAATTCATTTTGTAAGATTTTTTATGATCGTGGGTCGCCCATATGGACCGATCCGATTCAATCTTAACCCGATCCATGAATCAAGTTTAAAAATAAGGCAGGGCAGTTAATTCATAACTGTCCAATCTTTCCTAAAAGGATAAGAATGGACAATTATTTGCCCACTAATGAAAACAATTGTAATTGCTTAACCACTCCCTATTTTAAGGTGAGTGGTTGACTCTTAGAGGGGGTAGAGAAAGAGTGGAAGTGTGTGGAAGTTATCTGACTTCTAAAACTATTGTATCAGTATATACAAAATTGTGAGAAACCAAAAAAGAATGTTTAGATCATATATTCTTCAAATCACATGAGACTCTTAGTTTGTGGTCAACTATATGTGTTCCTAGTGAAACGGAACGAAATCTGGGGAAAAAACTGTTGGTTGATACACTCAAATTTACACTCCAAACAAAGAGTAAAGCGATTGTTGATCAAATATATAATTCAACAAGAGTTGAGGTTGATCCCACAAGGAATGCGTGAGAATATATCTATCAACACTTTTTTCAGATGTAATGTCTAATTCCCATAAACAAATGTGCATGAAGTAAATGGGGTTTTTTTGATAATGAGAACTAGTGAAATTAAGTTAAATACTGAAAAGAATGTAATAAATGCTGGATTTCAAACAATTGATTAGAAGCTAGGATCGTGTTCCCTATGACGCTCAATTCAATAGCCAAATTTGATAATAAACCTGGTCATGATTATGTAAACAAAATCAAGCAAGCTAGTTAACATCTAATTCACCTCCCGGTCCTTCTTAGATTCATTTCATACCTCACTTTCAGGTCTCAGAACGTATATTCCTAACCCTTGCTATGGATCCCAGAATACTCTCACTTTCCAGTCTCAAGTACTTAGACTAGGTTGTTAACCTTAAATTTCTATTGTAAAGTTCTTTTCCTAATCACTACACCTCTCTCAAGCAAGCAATGAATATAGGAATACCCTCAATGCGTCGACTCATTAAGGAAGAAATTAAAGTGAAGAACAATACAATGTATATGATAAACAATCCGAAACTTTAGCACAAATTTGTCTACCTTATTGAGTTGTCATGGTTTCCACAACTCCAGTTGTGGATTTAGCCTAGCATATTCAACATAAAAATCCCACAACAAGATGGGAGAATCATGATAAAACACTTACTATTGATAAAGGAAGAAATCCACAGATCAAAGTCTCGAAGAGAAGATCAAAATCTGAAATCTCAATGTAATTATGTATACAATAGTGTTATCTTCTTCGTTCTTAAGTACAACCGTCAATAATAATATAAACATGTAATAAAATAATTTATATATACATGAAAAAACTCAATCCAACTTAAAATAGGAAAATAAGCGACGACATGGGTCACGAACGTCAGCACGACACGTGAGTCCTGGCACATACCGTGAAATGGTTCGTGGTATTGTACTTGGGCTTCAAATTTTCGCACGTCTTCATGAGTGGTCAACACAGTCCGTGGTGAGGGTTTATGATCCGTGAAAATGGTCTGTGACCCTTGCCTTGAGAATTTTCATCACTGCCCAGCATCGGCTTTAGCACAACGACCCTCTTCACGGTCCTTGGTAAGTCACAAGACCCATGAAGGGTCACGTTGACTTTCCCTTACATGCTTTCTCTGATTCTCGACGATACTTGTTTCAATTCACGTCAACTCTACGGTCAAGTACACGACCCGTCTGCGTTTCCACGGTCCATGAAAGGCACTGTAGACTTTGCCTTAATTTCCATTATTCCATTCACCTCCTAGCACACTCAAGTGTGAGGCCACGACGGGCCTCACGAACCGTCTAGTGCTTCACGGGCCGTGAGGGATCCCGTGGTGCCTCACTTTGCCTTATCTTTGCTCAATTGTTTGCCACACCCATTGAAGGCACCTTCTACAGTTCGTGGGATGTCACACGAACTGTGGTAGTACCCGTGTGGGTGCACTCGGGTTCCTTTTCCTCTCCTTCTTGCGGTATGCCCGACTCTTCATGCCTTGTCCATTTTCCTGCAAATAAACATAAAACAAAATATCAAACCAATAAAATTGCTTGAAAACCCACAAAAATCCTATGTTCAAAGTGTTATCAGTGTCATATTTTTATGACTCATCAACACCCTCAACTTAGAATTATTGTTTGTCCCCAATGATTACACAACACATCAATGCATACATACAAGTGTTCAGTAGGAATCATACAATAACTCCTTAATCATAACACATATGCCAAGAAAGTATGCTTACAATGTACTTACACATCAAACAGACCTAGTCAGATCACGCCAAATATCATACCATGTACAGTCAGCCTAAATAAAATCGAGAACAAAGATGAACCGATTATATTAGCAACCAACCAGTGCAAGGATAGTGCCCTCAATACAAAGAAGTCTCACACATCGTTTATGAATGCAAAACAAAGATTGGAATGTAGACACCCATTTTTACAAAATATTTTCAGTTGACACACAAGTATAGACCATACGCTTGCCCTTATTTTCACTACCTTAACTCTCAAATGCCCTTTTTAGGATTACTTTAGGACTTTTATAGCTTGTAATGTATGCTCGGGCTAAGGTGAGGTACATTTAAGATCAGAATGACTAGATCCCCTCCAAGGCACTACTTTGGCTTAGCCCTCTACTTTCGACTCTCAAAACTCTTATTGCCCCTATTCTTTCAACTTTCTTTGTCGTTGGGACTGATTTCTATTTTTGTTCATTCTTATTGTTTTCTTTTTCGCTCTTTTGTTTTACTTACGATCACACCCCAAACTTTTCATTTCTCCTTTCCTCACTTGACTCTTTTCCTACCTTAACTTTTCTGCATTTTTCACAATAGCCACCCCCAACTTAGGCTTTTGGCTTGAGTTGAGGTGCACAATGTCTTTCAGAGAACCAGCGCCAATATAAGCCACCCTCAACTTAGACTTTTGGCCTTAGTTGAGGTGCACAATGTCTTTCAGAGGACCAGGTCCAATATAAGACATCCTCAACTTAGGCTTTTGGCCTAGGGTGAGTTTCACAATGCCCTTGGAGAGACCAGGGCCAAAGTAAAGATTTACAAATAGACAAGGAAAGTGAGTTGGGTGGTTACAAAGAAAAGTTCTAGTCAGACTCAACTTTTGATTCAAAAGGAAAATTATCATTTGGTTGATAAACCTTTTAGGTTAAGTGACTTCACAACAAAAATTCCCTAAGATCATATCCTAATCCAATCATTCAATTGTTTTAGTGGGACTAACCGGGCAAGTTCTAGCTCACAAGTGCATCGACCGAATTAAACAATTAAGCTCACACACACATGATACTTATCCTACACTAGTCAAAACTAACCAATACAGTCATGCTTCATTCATCAAGATGCCAACCATACAATGTATACAATGCTTTCCGAGAATCACACAGGTTAGTCAGAACGGGATGCATGCACATGCAAGTTCTTTGATTTTTTTTAGATTGGGTCATTTTATACAAAGAAAATATTGATTATTATACACTCCTATAAACACTTATATCTACACAAAAAACACAACCTAACACATGCTAGTTCTACTAGATAGTACACTTGAGAGAAAAGAAACATGGCAAAAAAAAACTCCCAAGTGGTAGAATTGCCCCACCCCCTCCAAAAAGATAGTGCAGTGCCCTCACTGTACAAAAATCATAAAATACAAAGAAACAAGGGAGTAGAACATACTTGGGATGCCCTAGGCATCAATCTAACCATCAATCCACGTTCCACATCGACCAAAGCTCTGCCCATGGCCAAGAATGGTCTCTCCAAAATGATGGAGACTTCAAAGTCCACCTGATAGTCCAGAATAACAAAACCTGCTTGAAAGATGAACCTTCCTACTCGAATCAACACATCACACAGAATCTCCATGGGTCCCTTTGCTGACCTGTCAGCCATTAGTAATCACATAGTCGTGGGTGTAGAGGCTCCCAAGCTGAACTGCTTGTAGATTACTAATGGTATTAAATTAATGCTTGCTCCCAAGTCACATAGATCTCGTGCAGAATTATATGCTCCGATGGTATATGGGATTGTAAAGACACCCAAATCTTCTTCTTTTTCAACCAACAACCTTGTAGTAATAACACTATAATGATGAAGATTATCTGCGGGTTCAACTATGACGATCCTCTTCTTTGTATCTAAGTCCTTCATGAACTTAGCGTAACCCGATATTTGTTCTAGTGCCTCCACTAGAGGTATGTTAACTGACAATTCCTTCAACATGGGAATTTCTAGAACTTGCCATTTTCAACATTTTTCCTCAACCTCTGTAGGAATGGAGGTGGCGGTTTAGGTATAACTGGCAGAGACTTTGCAGTTGTCTTGTCTGACTCTTTTGGATCCCGAGTGACTTCTGCCTCTTTTGGTATAGTACTAAGCTTTTTAATCTCATTCTCATTATGCACCTCGATAGAATTAGAAACGGTCCCTTCATCTTTGTCAATACCTACATCACTTGCTACAATAGGGTTAGAAAGTACCTTACCACTTCTTGTAGTCACTTTCATGCAGTGATCGCCATTTTTTGGGTTCTGGACCATATCACTAGGAAGTGATTCGACTTTTCTCTGATTCAGTGAGGCTGACAGCTGCCCCATCTGTTGCTCTAATTGCTTAATGGAGGTAGAATGCGAGTCTACCAATTAACGAATGCTCGTCATCTCTCCCCGCATATCTCGCACCCTGATCTCTGTAGATTCTACCTTATCAAGAACCTTAGGCATCATCTCTTCCAATTTTGAATTTCCATTATTATTGTTTTGGTGCTCTCCATTCATAGGTGACATGTATACCCAGTTTGATCACTCCTGTAGCTATCTTTGTTTTGCCAACTCCCTTGGTCCCGAGTTCCAGCCCTATCATAGTAATTATCATAACCATAATTATGACCTTGATTTACGGAGTTATATGACCAAAAACCTCCCTCGCTGCTAAAAAAGTTAACTTTCTCATCAAAATCAAAACCTAGCTCATCGTACCTGGGCTAGGTGTCAACTGCTTTGGCCTTTTCTAATCCTCCAGCCTAAAGCCTTTTAGTCAGCAAGTCCATTTGTGTACTCATGTAAGCCATATCTTGGTCCCGCTCTTCCTTTTTCTTTTTTTGCTCTGTAGTCATCTCATAAATAAATCCAGAACAATCTCCATCCCTGGTGTACCATGCCATGCTATTTTTGGTTGTTTGATCCAAAATCACAATGATGTTTGAAAACGTTTTATCCATATATGATCCTCTGCAGGCTACATTGATAATGGGCTTGGTAATAAAGTTACGGGATATAGAGAAGACTTCTTTCAAGTGCTCATCAGTAAGGTTGTGGTTGGGGCATTATTTGATCTTCTGCTTGAACCTCTCCCATATCTCATATAATGCCTTGGTCGACAGGTGCTTATGGGCCCTAATCTAATCTTTAGCTTGAGCTTCATTGATGCAGGGAAGAATCTTTTCAAGAAAGCCTCTTTTAACTCTCCCCAAGTATGAATGGAATCATGAGGGAGCTCATTCAACCACTTTATTGCCTCGCCAACCAGGGACAACATAAACAATTTCAACTGGATGACTTGTTGATTGACCCCTAGAATTTTGAACGATTGGCACGTAGCCACAAAGTTCATGATGTGCTGATTGTATCCTCATACGCCAGTCTGTTGAACAACCCCTTGAGAGAAAACATCTGAAGCATAGTGCTAGTGATGGTGAACTTAACACTTGCAGGTAATGAAGCACTATTGCCCCCTTAGCTCCAGTGCCATCATCATCAGTATGCACTGTTCATGGCTGTTGAGGAGCTGGCGGTCTAATCACAGGTTGATGTTGAGGATGGATTACAAGTGGTACCCCTTACCATAAATATCATTCAGACCCAAATCATCATTGCCCCTATTATCAACGTTCAATGCCAAATCTCTCTACCTCTGTGCTTCCCGGTCTTGAGCATTCATTTTAAGGATTGACTTTATCAACACAGGATCGTAGGGAATAAGTGCTTTCCCCTTACTTCGGGTGTTTGGCATACACAACTAGTTCCCTACAAAAAGTAAAAATATAAAATAAAATAAATTAGAGAATAGAATTACAACTGAAAGTAATAACTAATAGATAATTACTTTGCTGTATTCCCTGACAACGGTGCTAAAATTTGATACACCCAAATTTACACTCCAAACAAAGAGTAAAGTAGTCGTTGATCAAATATAGAGCCCACCAAGGATTGTGATTGATACCACAGAGAATGCATGAGAATATATCTATTAGCACTTGCTTTCAAATGTAATGTCTAATTCCTTGAAACAAACGTGCATGAAGTAAATGGGGGGTTTTGATAGTGAGAACTAATAAAATACTTGAAGGAATGCAATAAATGTTGAATTTCATACAATTGATTAGAAGCTAGGATCGTGTTCCCCATGATGCTAAATTCGATAGCCAAATTTGATAATAAACCCAGTCATGATTATGTATACAAGATCAAGAAAGCTAGTTAACATCTAATTCACCTCTCAGTCCTTGTTAGATGCATTTCATTGCTTACCTCACGGTCTCAAAACGTATATTCCTAATCCTTGCTATGGATCCCAGAATACTCTCACCTTTTTGTCTCAAGTACTTAGACTAAGTTTTTAGCCTTGAATTTCTGTTGTAAAGTTCTTTTTCTAATCACTACACCCCTCCCGGGCAATCAATGAATACAAGAATACCCTCAATGCCTTGACTCATTAAAGAAGAAATTAAAGTGAAGGACAATACAATGTATACGATAACCAATCCCAAACTTTAGCACAAATTTGTTTATCTTATTGAGTTGTCATGGTTCCCACAACACTAGTTGTGGGTTTAGCCTAGCATATTCAACGTAAAAATCCCACAACAAGATGAGAGAATCATGGTAAAGCACTTACTATAGATAAAGGAAGAAATCCAGGGATCAAAGTCTCCAAGAGAAGATCAAAATCTAAAATCTCAACGTAATTATGCGTACAATAATGTTCTCTCCTTCGTTCTTAAGTCCAGCCGTCAATAATAATATAAAAATGGAATAAAAAAGTTTATATATACATGAAAAAATATAATCCAACTTAAAATAGAAAAATAGGCGTCGGCATGGGTCACGAACCTTGGCACGGCTCATGAGGCCTGACACGGACCATGAAATGGTTTGTGGTGTTGTACTTGGGCTTCAAATCTTTGCACGTCTTCACACGTGGTCAACAAGGATCGTGGTGAGGGTTCACAGTTCGTGAAAATGGTTTGTGACCCTTACCTTGGGAATTTTTATCACTGCCCAGCATTGTATTCAGCATCACAACCCTTTTCACAGTCCATGATAAGTCGCACAGTCTATGGAGAGTCACATTGACTTTCCCGTGCATGCTTTCTCTGATTCTCGACGGTACTTGTTCCAATTCACATTAACTCTACAGTCAATTACATGACCTATTTGTGTTTCCACGATCTGTGAAAGGCACCGGGGACTTTGTCTTAATTTCCACTGTTCCATTCACCTCCTGGCATGCTCAAGTGTGAGGCCATGGTGGGCCTCACAATTTGTCTAGTGCTTCACGGGCCGTAAGGGTTCCTGTGGTGCCTCACTTTTCCTTCTCCTTGCTAAATTGTGTGCCATATCTAGTGAAAGGCACCTCCCATGGTTCGTGGGATGCGACACGAGCCGTAGGGGTACCTGTGTGGGTGCAAATTATCATAAAACAAAATATCAAATCAATAAAATTGTTTGAGAACCCATAAAAATCCTATATTTAAAGAGTTATTAGTGTCGTATTTTCATAATTCATCACTGGTGGCAACAACAACAACTGCGGCGTTAACGAAAAGGTATGACCCGTTGTTCTTGTCTCGTTATTGTTTCTACAAATGGTATCGGAGCTTGGTTGAATTGATTGTTGATTCCATGTTTAAATGCCTTGATGTTCATCAAATTATAGTTTTAAGATGACTTTTTTGATGATTGATGATTTTGATGAATTTTTCAAAAAGGAAGATTTTGTCTAGGCTCATTTTGACTTCCGTTTAATAATTTTTTGGGCCTAATTTTTATGTATACATAATCTACTCGTTTTAATCTTTCCAAAACTATATTATACTAGCGAATCAGATTAAAACGAGTGAGATATGATTTTTTTTAAAAAGGCAATTTTTATTCTATTTTATAAATCTATTATTGTTTTTTTATTTGGGTTGTATTGGTTATTTTTCTTGGATGTATATAGAGCAATATTCCATCTTTTAAGCCATAAGTGTGTTCTGTTGTTCTCTGTTAGAAATTGGTGACATTTGTTGTCACTTTTTGAATGGAATATGCCATAATATTGAATTTCTGATTCGTATTTCATATATGATTGAACGTGAATACACTCCTATTACTCCAAGTGAGGGTAATCTTATTGGAGGAGTAAAATCAAAGATGATACGACACAAGAAGAGTAGATCACTTTTTTATTCTAATTTTGAATCGAAAGTCATTTGAAATGATTCCATTATGGAACAGAATCAGAATAGAGATTTGAGGGCAAAGAGAAGAGAAGGAAGAAAATTGTTCACTATTTTTAAGAAAATTAATATGGATAAGTCAGTCTCATTACTGGACTTCCTTAGAGATTTTACTAAAAAATTGGATGAAATCAAAGACAATTAGATTAAAGTTGAGAATGAAGAAGCCCTATTCATTTTATATGATTATTTATCAACCCTTTGGAAGCATGCATTTATTGAGGAATATGATGAATCTGAGCCAGACAAATCCTTATGGATTTTTGTGTTGGCCCTAGGAGTTAAATGGGACAAGATAAATGGCATTTATCCTATTTGAATTTTCTTTGTAATGAACATGTTATTTAGGTTTTTGTCTTGTTTTTAAATAAATTATGAATTATCATTATATCTTTATTTTTTAAAGCCTTGAATTATTTGATATATCATGATATTCTATTGTATCAGATTGTATTAAGATTTACTGATCTTTTTGAAAACGTCTTTACTAATATACATTAAGAAATTAGTTTCTGATCTTAGTTAAACATTTGGAATGTAAATGATGATTGGATATTTTAAATACCCTTTCGATTTTACACCATATGTGAAACTATTATTAAAATTAATTTACTTGAATGTATATTTACACATACCTAATTGATGAGTGAACTTGTATAATTCTCTCTTAATTACAGACATGGCAACCAAAAGTATCGTAACAGACTAAAACAAAGGCGAGAAACTAAATGATGATAATTACGACATCTAGAGTCGTAAAATTTTGTATGTCTTAGACGAGAAAAACACACTCAAAGGCATAAACCATGTACTAAGACAACTAGAAGAGGGTAACACTGTTCAACACAGGAGAGAACTTGAAACTTACAAACCCTGGAAAAGACCAGATTTCATTGCACGTGAAATTATTATCAGCTCTGTGGTTGATGAAATGATTCTTGAATGTGAAAAATTTCCTAATGCTCATGTGATATGGACACACTTGAGAAGAACGTATGGGGGTTCTTCTATGACCCGCCTGAGACAACTAACTATCAAGTTTGTCACTTTCAAAAAGTGTCATGATCAAAGTATCAAGCAACACCTAAGGGTGATGTCAAACATGATAGCACAACTTAAAAGTGTTGGTCACATTCTGTCTGATGAGCAATAGATTCAAGTAGTGATCCGGTCCCTTCCCAATAGTTGGGAATATTTTAAGGTTAACCTGACTCACAATGAAAGTATAAAAACTTTTTCCGATGTTGCACGACATGTTGAACTTGAAGACGAGAGGCTTGATGCTGCTAAATTCATTACTAATGCCTTTATGGTTAAATCAAGTGGTACGAAATCTTCAGGCTTCAAACACAAGAAAAATTATAAGAAGAAAGAAAAGGGTAATGAGATCGAGGAAGTACCCTCTAATAAAAAGCATAAACCAGATTCCAAGAAAGGAAAAAGGTTTTTTAAGAAAAGAGACAAATACATGATGAAGTGCTACAATTTTCAAGTTTTGGGGTATTTCACTCGCGAGTGTACCAAGCCAGTAAATGTAGCATTCTTAAACGTATCTGTAAGTTTTGTATATGTTGCAAACACTTCTTTATTAAGTGAATCTTATCCTATGTTGATTGTAGACTCATGATTCACCGACCATGTAAGTCGAGATCGAGAAGCGTTTGTGGAGTTTTGTCGAGTTACACCCGAATCTAGATGGATTTATGTGAGAAACAATGCAAGACTGGAAGTCTAGGGAATAGGAAATTGCAAAATAGACTTGTGTGGTGACCGATATTTGATGTTGCGTGATGTTCTATATTCTCCCAAGATCCAGCTAAACTTAGTATCTGTCTCAGTGCTTTTAGATGTTGGTTTAGATTTATTTTTTAGTGGCAATGGTATAAGAATAAGTCTAGATAATGTTTTGTATGATTTTGGACTATGTTATGATTGTTTCATCATTTTAGATTGTATTCTTTCAACTTATGACTATTATGTTAACCATTGTGTAATGACATATTCTTCAAGTAATAATGATGTAGATGTTGTTACATGACATGTGAGATTAGATCACATAGGGCAAGAACGAATGAATAGGTTGGCAAAAGAAGGGCATTTAGGTCTTTTATCTTAAATTGAATTGCCGACTTATGAAAATTGTCTTACTAGAAAGATTATGTGAAAACCATTTGAAAAATCTAAGAGAGTTGGGTTCTCACTTTAATTAATTCATTTTGATATTTGTGGTCCAATGAATGTGAAGACAAAGTCTGGTGCCACATATTTCATTATATTCATTGATGATTTCACGCATTTTGATTATGCCTACTTGATTTCTCATAAATCTAAAACACTAGAGTGTTTTAAAGGATATATGAATGAAGTTGAAAATCAATTAGATAACATAATAAAGGTTTTGAGAACCGACCAAGGACGTGAAGATCTGTCAAATCAATTTAAAGAGTTATGTAATAAAAAGGGTATAATCAGACAGTTAACTACTCCTTACACACCCCAATAAAATGGTATGGTTGAAAGAAGAAATAAGACATTATTGAATATGATAAGGTCAATGATGACACAGACAAATTTGTCTATCTCTTTTTGGGGAGATGCATTATTGATTGTGGCCTATATTTTAAATAAAGTGTCTTCTTAGTCAGTAACTTTCATTCCTTTTTAACTTTGAATTGGTCATAAAATAAACCTAGATGATCTATGACCTTGGGGTTGTGTTGCATATGTTAAAGATCATTTGGATGAGTTTGGTAAATTAAGTCCAAAAGGAAAGAAATGTATCTTTATAAGACACTCATAATGCTTCAAAGGGTATGTGTTCATTGATGATTTGGAAGATGAAAGTGTGACTGAAATTGAATCATGACATTTCAAATTTTTGGAAAATATTTTTCCAAAAAGGAGTGTTGTAATTGAAGATGAGCCTCAGTATGAAATGTTGAATTTAGGAGATCAGATAATGTGATCGGATACATTTGACGAGGCAATTGATCAAGAGATGATTCCTGGTCCAAGTGGGAGTTTTAAATACCAAATTCCAATAGAGGAATCTAAACTTCAACTAGGTAAGAGTATAAGAAAAGGAGTACCTAAATGATCTTATCAGATTGAGGATTATGTTTTCTTGGTGTCTCCCATGGAGTTGGATGAGGCTTTATTGAGTCCTGAAAAGGATAAATCGTTGAAAGTGATGAAAGAAGAATTAGAGTTCATGAAAATCAAAAAAGTCTAGGATCTAGTTGACCTTCCACAAGGACGTAAAACTATTGGGAATAAGTGAATTCTCAAGGTTAAACGTAAATCGGATGGGTCAATAGAAAGACACAAAGCTCGACTGGTGGCTAAAGGTTTTACTCAAGAAACTGAAATAAATTATGAGGAAACAGTTTCACCAGTTATAAAGTTTACCTCTGTTTGACTATTTTTGGCCATAGTTGCACTTTTAGATTTAGAATTACATCAAATGGATGTGAAGACTGATTTTCTCAATGGAGAATTAAATGAGGAATACATGGAACAACCAATAGGTTTCATTGTTAAAGGTCAAGGAAAGAAAGTTTGTAAATTAAAAAGATCATTTTATGGCCTAAAGCAATCTTCGAGGCAGTGGTACTTGAGATTTCATAAAGAGGTGATTTTATTAGATTTCACCATGATTGATGAATACCATTGCATTTATGTGAAAAGATCCAATGAAAAGTTTGTAATTTTTTCTCTTTACGTGGATGATATACTATTAGCCAAAAATGACTTGGAGTATCTAAAAACTATCAAGTCATGATTTTCAAAGTCGTTTGATATGAAAGATATGGGTGAAGTAGACTACATATTGGGTATGAAGATCCAAAGAGATCGTTCCAAGAATTTTTTGAACTTACCTCAGGAAACATACATAAATAAAATTTTGAAATGTTTTTGAATAAATAATTGCAAACCCATGGATATTCTAATATCTCGAGGTGAAATTTTAAGCCTTGAAATGTGTTCAAAGACTGATAAAGAGAAGGAACAAATGTCTCAAGTTTCATATTCTAGTGCTATTGGAAGTCTGATGATACGCTATGATGTATACTCGTCCAAACATTTGTTATGTCGTAAGTCTGGTAAGCAGGTATTGATCAAATCCTAAAAAAGATCATTGCAAGGTAGTGAAGAGAATATTTTGATATCTAAAGGGAACTGTAAATTATTCACCGTGTTATAGTGGATCTGATTTGCTCTTGAGAGGCTACACAGATATTGATTGGGCTGGTGATTGAAGTGATAGAAAATCCACTTTTGGTTATGTTTTCTTGCTCAATGATGGTACCATTTCATGGAAAAGTAAGAAACAAACATGCACAACTCTTTCAACTATGAAATCTGAATTTATGGCTTGTGCATCTGCAGTACAGGAAGTTGTTTGATTAAAGCTATTCTTTGAGCATTTGAATATTGCAAAGAATCCAAAGGATCCCATGACTTTATATTGTGATAGTTAAGCGGCTATCGCATATACAAAGGATCCTAAGTATCACAGAAAACCAAACACATTGATATCAAGTATAATTTTGTGAGAGACATAGTAGAAAATGGAGAAATCAATTTACAATACATTCCTACTCGTGAAATGATAGTTGATCCCTTTGCAAAGGCGATATCAGGAGACTTGTTTGAAAAACATGTTAAGTCTCTGGGCTTACGTAGGATGTGATTTGTATTGTTATATGCTATACTATTCTCATCAATGTAAGATTATTAAATTTATATCTTAAAAGTGTGTGATAATGTTTAATGTGTCGAACAAGTCATGAGATTGGCTCTCTCACACGAGCAATTGCTTCTTATGTCAGGGAACGTAAAGAGATAAATATCACTTTCATATTTAGAATTTCTTTGGAAACCAGACAAGAGCCTCTCAGAGAAAATGAGTTTGAGGATAGTTGCAAAGAGAAACTCGGGTTAGATATCGAAAATGTCTAGACCAAGTTTCGTACGATGTTGGAGTGAACATATGCGCCTGCTTAAGGTGAGAACATCGTAGCACGTGCTTCATACCACATGTGTGATGCAACAGAGGGATTAATGAAAGAATGATCCCTGCTTCTTTATTGTGTGAGACCCCAAAAAGTCAAAGTTGAATTTTTCAATTGAATACCCTTTGACTTTTTACTGTTTCTTAAAATTTTAATCAATGTTGCTCCTTAATTAGCATGCTACTAATTGTCATATATGATTTGGCAATGCAGTGCATGTCTAGGAAAGCAATTGATTCGAAACAGATAGATTCGAGCAGAAAGGGAAGACTATAAAAACTAAAATTATATATGAACTCGAGTTCACCTCTTAAAGAGGATAAGAGATAAGATGAATAATTACTGGAGTAGTTAATGTCTGGGGTATTGTGAGTATTGATATCCTCATATTGATAGTGGATTCTTTCCGTACGTGATTGAATTCTTGTATAAGGCTTATAAGACCTTGAAGGCAAGCCTTTATGCTCACTGGTCGCATAAACTATTTTTTGTATGAATTGTGTGTGTTAAGTTGATGTAATATTGACTCTTGTCCGTCATGTACGGAGTGGGACATGCAAGATTTTTTGGGATCGTGGGTCGCACATGTGGACCGACCTGATTCAATCTTAACTCGACCCGTGAATCTAGTTTAAAAATAAGGTAGGGCAGTTAATTGATAACTGCCCAATTTTAGCTTAAAAGGATAAGAATGGACAGTTATTTGTCCACTAAAGAAAACAATTATAACTGCTTAACCACTCCCCTATTTTAGGGTGAGTGGTTGACTCTTAGAGGGGGTGGACAAAGTGTGAAAGTGTGTGAAAGGTATCTAACTTCTAAAATTCTCGTATTAATGTATACAAAATTATGAGAAACAAGAAAATGATTTTTAGATCCTATATTCATTAAATCACATGAGGCTCTTAGTTTGTGGACAACGATCCATGTTCCTAGAGAAACAAAACGAGATTTGGGGCAAAATTTGTTGGTGAAAACAACAACGACTGCGACGTCAATGAAAAAGTATGACCCATTATTTTTCCTACACATTTAAATTAGTGTAGTACATACTTTGTACGTATGTGTAATATAGTCAATTATAAAAAAAATCAGTGTTATAAAGCCAAACCTAAGGAAGGGTCATTGAAGTTATCTCAATTTTTTTTTTAATTTTATAATTTTAAATTAAAAATATGTGTAATTTTTAAATCTTCAAAAAATAAAATAAAATTCTTAAATTGAGTTAAAAAATAAGTATCCTCCTATAATTAGCGTAATCCGTTCATTTGTCCACCTCTAAATAGAGTAAACTAATGAAATGAGTGGAAGTTTCTCAAGTTACAATTGGTTCATTGAACCCAGGGGACTTACCTAAGCTATTACATCATATGATCGTGATATTTTGTATTCAAATATAATATATTTATTCACACCAAAAGTTAATTTTAAAAAATAAAAATAAAAATGATTACACAAATTGGGGAGCGACAGCTTATGTACGTCTATTGAAGTATCTAGCTTGCTTCTCTATTATGGAGTAGTGAAGTCGTACAAACCTCCTTTTCACACTGGGGACGACATCTTTAAAAAAAAAAAAAAATTGATCCAACCCTTTATCTCTAAATGATTCAAAAGTTTTTTTTTAAAAAAAAAATTATGTCAAGTGATCAATATATTATGAAAAATAAATTAAAATAGAGGGAGTAATATATACATATCCATCGTTCATCTTTACTTGTTCAAAGATGAATACTTTTTAAAAAATAATGTTGATTTTAGCAATACTTCTTATTTATCATTATTTATAACAATCATAGTAATATTATGATAAATTTGTACTTGTATTAAAAGTGAATTATGCATGCAATATAAATGTATTATAAGCATTTAAAAATATATTGTGCTTGTTTAGAAAAAAGTTGACACAATTAAAGTATGTAATAATTGTATTGTCCATCAATAAAACTTGTATTCTATATGTTTTATAAATAGTTCTCTAGAATGTGTATTAAAACTATATTGTAAGGATTTAGCGAAAAAAATTGTTATTGCTTTAGATGATAAATATTTTCTTAAAATGATATATCTGTATAAGTTTCCCTTTGTTTAAAATAGTCATCCAACTTTACCGATCGAGTTTAAAAAATAAAAAAATTATTTATCATTTCATATCTATTTTACCCTTGTTATTAAATACCATTCATTTTCAACATTCAGATATCTTATAATTAATAAGAGGGATATAATAAAATTATATATTCCTATTGTGACCAAGAAATAGGTAAAAAGTGATGGATGTGAGTCGGAAGAAAAACTTTACAAGTCTTGGATGTTGTCATTTTGTCTGCAAAGAGAAGAGCAGCAAGTCATCATCTATGTTTTTGGACCCCCACCCCACCCCCACCTCCACCATTCCTTAATTAGTTCAGTTTTTAATTCTGATGGGAAAAAGGAAGAAAGAGACAACATAGATTGGATTTTCCTTTTTGAAGGTGGTATTATGTGGACATTTTTCCTTATTCACCAACTCCTTGTCTGTCCTTCCATTTTCACTTCTTCACCTTTTTATCTATCTCTCAATTCTATCTTTTTTGTCCTTGGCTAAAGCTTTTATGTTTCACAAAATATCACCATGACTTTGACTAACACTCTTACTGCCTATTCCACTCTTACCACATATATGACATTCCAAAATTAATATTCCCTCCCTTTCAATTTATACAAGTTAATTTGATTTGAGGTGGTTGGTGTTTAAGAAAGAAAGATAACTTTTTTAAATTTGTGATCTAAAGTGAGTCAAAAGATATTTACGTGGGTAGAAATTATTTCATTAAAAATATAGTAGATATTTTAAAGTTAAATTGTTACTAAATATAGAAGTATTTCATTTTTTTTTGGAACTGATCAAAAAGAAAAGTAAGTCATATAAATTGGAATAAAAGGAGTAACATCTTAATTTGATGTAAATATTGTATAACTACTTTCTTTGTCTTCTTTATGAAAATATCGTGAATTAACTAACACACAATCACAAATAAATAGAGTAGAGAAGAAAAAAATTAACATATAGATTTAATAAGGTCCAGCCAGGCCTAATCCTCCAGACAAAAGCAGAGAGAGTTTTCTTATTCAAATTCCCTCCAAGCAATTGATGGCACTACCAGAAAGAATAAAACATAATATGATTGAGATCTTTACTTATTTAAGTTCCCTGCATATATTCGAATTCACATAAACTATTGTTGCTTCACTTAGCTTGTTTTTGGAAAAAAGGTCAAGTGTAATACCACATATCATTCTAGCCGATATTGGCCAAAACCAAGAGAAAAGTTAAAAAAATATGCAGCGGCTAACTAGGTTCGTGTCGTGGACCTGAGCAAGAATTTTTATCGACAAAAAGTAAAAAATAAAATTTTGAAATAATGGAATCTGCGACAAATTCGCGTCGCTAACTTATTTTATTTTCAGCAAAATTAAGGTCAGAGACTTGGTCCGCGATGAAAGTTTTTGCCTGATGTCTATTTTAATGAGGGGCATTTTGATCTTTTTTTCACCTTTTCTAGACTTAACCCACGATGTTTAGGGACTAAAACCTATCTCATATCAGTATTCAAAATAGTTTTTCTCTAAAAAACGGCTAAAGTCTTTTGAGAACGAGGAGTAAAGGGGAGAAGAGAAACTAGGGTTCAGGGAAATTCAAGCTCAATCTTCAACTTTCACTTGTCCAATCTTCATTTCAGGTATCTAAGGCTTTCATAATGTCAGACTAGTTCGTTCACATGTCCTACATATATGAAAATTTCAGAAAACGTAATCTAAGATCGATCTTATTCCTTGATTTTGAGTAATTTAGAGTTAAGCCTATTGTTGAATTTTAATCCAATTATTCAGTTATTGCATCTATATCATTGAGTATCTTAGTGATATTGTTCATGTTTGTATTTTCAGTATGAACCCTGCTTCTTGAGTTGATTTTTGGAGTAACAGAAAGGAGATACTATTAACCATATAATTGCTTGAATTGATTTCTAAAAAGAGTTTTAGAATATTTTCGGGGAATAATTTTAAAGAATAGTTTTAAGAAAGAGTTTTGTAAAGGGTATAGGGAACTAAGTATTTCCTAAAGGTAACATTTTTAAGAGAAACTGAGAATTTATAAATAAGTTTATTAAAGTACTACTCCACAAGCAATTTCCTATTTAAAAATACTAATTTGAGTAATTACCTCAAAATCAGAAAAGATAATGATTTTTCTAAACATTGAGTTGAGCATAGTAAATGATTTTGAGAGTAGTATCGAGCACCGACTTGGGTAAGAGTATAGAATGATTCGAACTTCATAAACTACCTAGCTAGCCAACGTAGGATAGGATAGTAGTAAAATTTATACGACTCCTCACTTGCCTTTCAAGAACATCTATTAGATGGATCCATAAGTTAAGTTCGTCCCCTACTCTGGCAAGGTATGGAATGGTTTTAACAACATTGACAAGATGTTGTATCATCATGAAACACTCATAGTGGTGTTTATCAGTTAGAGAAACTCCCCAAGAAGTAAGACTTTATATATTTTATACTCTGAGTTGCATTATTATTTTGTTGAAGTGCTGCCCCATGTTATGTTGCATGCTTAGTCGAGCTGACCTATTTTTAGAACTGAGCCCTTGAGTTGAGTATTATGATTTAAGTTTTATTTGATCATTTTTACATACTCATACATTCCACGTACTGACGTCATTTCAACTTGCATTTTCTCACGAGGAAGACACTGGTGATAGAGATCCTCAACTGATGTACGATTGTTGATTCAGTTTTTTTCTCAACTTTGGTAAGACCTCTTTACATCCAAAGGGACTCTTGAGTCTTTATATGCTACTAGTCTCTAACTAGAGGTAGTCATGGGCCTGTCCCGGTACCCAATTTTAGGGTCAGTACTTTGGAAACTTCATAAACTAGTTAGACAGAGCTCAATTTATTTTCTTGAATTTGTTTTGAAAGCATTGAGTTGAGCGTCTTACGTTATTGGACGTTTGAGTTTCTTGATTATGTTAAAGGAATTGAGATGCACGTTTATTATGCTCATTCTGGTTCATTTTGATGCTAAAGTCTTTCACTGAGTGAGTTAGCGAGGCCAAATGATTTGCTTGGGACTAGAAATAGTTTTCAATTGAGAATTTACTTGCAAAGATGTATTGATGTTAAACTCTGTAATTATGATTTATTGGTTGTGATCTATTTAAAAGTGATGTGCTGCCTAGATTTTATA
>JBCEWC010003591.1:0-29779 GCA_038996855.1 Solanum aculeatissimum
TTGGGGAATGTTTTAGGGGTTTAGGAGACCTTAGGGTACCAAAATGGGGCTTAGGGAAATGTTAAATCACGAAAATATAATTAATAAAATGTAACTTTCCAAAACTAAGAAAGGTGAAACGGAAGCTACAGTGCCTGTTTAGTGGTCAACAGCCCGTGTGCCTGCTCCATCAACCAACACTTAGACAATATTCAGCGCGATCTCTCGGAGGACTTTCTGTTACACTTGACGAACATGTTGACAGATCGTCTGGGCTGTGACTGGCCGTGTGAGGTTACCGTGAACCTATACTTAGCCTCCCAAACATTTCCATGACTTGTCCTAGCCACCGTCCAACTTGACGAGACAGTGGACGGACCGTCTAGGCTCCCACGAGAAGTCCAAGGTCTCGTGGTCCTATACTTGGCTTAGGGCTGGTTCCAGGCCACCCCTAGCTCACTGGAACACTTGAAGACACCCCACATGTACCATGCAAAGTTGCACGGTCCGTAGCTCTGTCCTTGGCCACTTTTCTAAGCCTATCTCCAATGTCTTCCGAATTTCAGATTGTCTCACTGTATGGGCCATATCTCTCTCATAAGAACTCCAAATTGAGTGAAACTAGTTGTGTTACAAAGATAACACAAAGAGCGTCAATTGGATATGTAGTATCCTAAATGGTTCATCCCAAATCAAAAGTTATGACTATTTGAAGTACACTACCGAAACTTTCCCTCTAGGCCACCAACTAGCCCAATTTGCATTCGGCCACTTAAACTCAACCCGTGGCTACCAAAACTCAAGAATGACCATTAGTACATAATATAAGGCCAATCATAAGGAGATTTGGAAAATATTTGGGTTGTTACAACCCTAGCATATTGTGTCATATCATAATACTATATGGATCCATTAGCTAGACTTATAGGCACGTAATCATAAACCTACGATGGCACATAGTTATGAGATTTGAGAATTTATATAAGGATCTTTGAGGATAGTCCCCCTCACATAAGCTCAGTTGGTGCCAAGTTAAATCCCATGGAATACATAATATGCAATATCATAGGCATCATCATAATTCATACTTCATCAAAATCATACTTTCATAGGTTGTAAAATAGGTATCATCACCTCATGAAAATATGTCATATCATAGAAATAGTCCATCTACATTACTTTGCATTTACTGTGGGTATACCCTCTATGTTACCATTATTTCATAAAATATTAGGGTCTTAAGTAACCCTTATCATCATCATCAAATCATGCTTTCATACTTAGAATCATATTCATGAAAATCATAACTTTGTCATAGAAAATTAAGATCATACGTGGGTTCACGAGCAATTAAAGTTAAAATCATGTAATTAGATTAAAATCATATAGAAATCATGTAATTGAGATCAATTTGGATCATTAATGAAGGAACCCACTTCAATTCACAAACCCTAATAATCATATACTTGAAACCAATTAGAAATCATAAAAATTATGTAATCCATAATAATTCATGTATAATTAAGTATAATAATCATATAATACTCATAATCCAATCATTTGGAATAGAATCATAAAAACTCATAAGAAATCATGCTTAAACTTTGGGAAAAAGGAGATTTTGAGTTGGGCTCCATGGATGAGTCTAATTCATGAATGAATCCCTACATACCTCAAGTGAAGAACCATAGCAATTGTAGTGATTAGACCTTGAAATCCTAGCCCTAAATTTGGAACCCTAAGCTTCAATGAAGAGAATTCTTAGAGAAAGAAATTTTACAAATTTAGGAGCAATTTGAGAGTGAATGAGTTGAATAAGTTTAGAAATAGGTTTTATAAGGTCTAAATTGGTGAAGTTAGTTAATAGGATAAAAATGAGGTAGTTTAGGTGTCAAATGGATCAAAAATTATCAAAAAGTCCTTTGTTTAAAAATTGTTGTACCTATCTACGGGCACCGTTTATGGCCCATAAACTGTAGTATGGGTCACACATAGGGGTTTCATTCTATTGAAAATGGGTCATGAAAAATAGTCTTTGGATCTCATTCTACGAAACCAAGTTTATGACTCGCAATCTCATTTACGAGTCTTACTGGGTTTCGTACTCTGTGTGGTCACAAAAGTTTAGCTACTAAATTTTGCACCTTCAATCCATGAGCTAATAGTACGGTCTGTAGTTCTATTTACAGACCGCACATTCCATTCATAGAAACCTCCCAGACTTAGAAAAATTTTCATCCTTCAGGGTCCTTTTCACAACCTCATCTACGAGCCATATTTCGAACGATTCATAAAGTCCTTTCGTACAATGGCTTTTAGTGTTACAAAATATTTCATCAACTCCTAGACCTCAACCACAAAGTTGGTCTACAATATGTGGCTTAGTCTACGAGCCGTAGATTGGCTAATGATATGAAATCAGTTCAAAAAATATTTTTGCAACGTTTCAATTTCTACGCTTTTCAACTTGTGGGGTGTTACAGTCATTTTTCTCACCTTTATGGTAGGAGATTTGCCGACCAGCATCAAGCTCGCCTATACGTCCTCATCAGTTGATCCCTTTACTAATGTATTTAGTGAGGTCTAGTCTTACATAGGCGAGTCGCCAAGTGTATATGGCGAGAATCAGGCCTTTTTTCATCAATCTTGCTAATTCTTTGACCTTTTCTTGCTAATTTATTTTCAAGTTATGTCCAGAACCTTCCCTAGCTATAAAACAACAAAATCAAACTAGTTCAAAGCATAAGTAAGGCATTAAGAATAATTTTTCTATCAATTAAAGCACCAAATGAGTCAAATTTTTATGTTTCATCACCAGTTTAGCATTATTTCCTACATAAATCCACCTTGATTAAGGTGATACTCAATGAAACTCCACAAACATTTCTCGATCTCGACTCACTTGGTCGGTGGATCCTGAGTCTACAATACATATTGGATAATATTAAGTTAACAAAAAAGTTCTTAAAACATATTCAATACTTGAAGATGTGTTTAGAAATGCTACCTTTTCGACTTGGTAAATTCACGAGTGAAATGCCCTATATCTTGACAATTGTAGTAGTTTAATTTGCTATTGTCTCTTTTCTTGAAAAAATACTTTTTTTTTGGAATTTGATTTGTGCTTTTTCTCAGAGGGTCCTTCTTCAGTCTACTTACCTTTTTGTTTCTTCTTCTAATTTTTCTTGTGCTTAAAACCTGAAGATTTTATACCACTAGATTCAACCACAAAGGCATTAGTAGAAGCTTTAGCAATATTGATTCAGTCGTCTTTAAGTTTAACATGTCGTGTAATATAAAACAAAGTTTAAATACTTCCATTATAGGTCAAGTTAACCCTTAAATGTTCTGAACTATTAGAAAGGAACCAGATCACTGCCTGAACCTGTTGCTCATTTGAGAGAACGTGATCAACACTTTTGCGTTGCACTATCATGTTTGACATCACCCTAATATGTTGTTTGATGCTTTGATCATGATACTTTTTGAAAGTGTCAAAATTAATAGTCAATTGTCTAAGGTGGGACACAGAAGTACCCCCATACATTCCTCATAAGTGTGTCTACATAGCATGAGCATTAGAAAATTTCTCACATTCATGAATCATTTGATCAACCATAAATATTGCAATGATTCCACGTGTAATGGAATCTCTTCTTTTTCAGGCTTTGTAAGCTTTGAGATCTCTTTTGTGTTGAGCAGTGTTACTATCTTTAGATTGACTTAGAACATGGTTTATGCCTTCAAGAACGTTTTGTTCATATAAGATATACCATATCTTATGACTCCAAATGTTATAATTGTTACCATTTAGTTTATCGCTTTTGTTTAAGTGAGTAATAATATTTTTTGATGTCATGTCTGTAGTTAAGAGACAACTACGCAAGTTTATTCATCAGTAATGCATGTGTCATAGACATTCAAGAAAATCAATTCCAATAAGGGTTTCACATTGTGTGTAAAATCGAAAGAGTTTACAAATATTTAATCATCATATGCGATCCATATGTTTAACAAAAATTAGAATTTCATTTCTTAATATGTGTTAATACGATGAAGATTTAATCACAATGATCTACTAAGTCTTAGATCAATATCATATTTCAGTGTACCAAGGAATATCAAATAATATAATATAATGATAAAATATAGATATATTTCATAATATATCAAAACAAAATAAAACAAATTTTTTCATTACCGGAAAAATTGTTAAGAAATATTTACACTACTAATTTTGACCCATTTCACTCCTAGGACTAACAAATACCTTCATGAAGGTTTATCTTGCTTTGATTCGTCATAGACCTCAATTAATTCATTCTTTTAGAATTCTGGTAAAGAATTGTATAAAATGAATAGGACATCCTTATTTTTAACACAACTATGATTATTAAGATTTTTTTCTGATTTTTCAATTAAAAGTTTTGAGGTAGTCTAGGAAAGACTCTAAAGGAGCCATTTCAATTTTCTTGAAATCCTCAAGCAGTCTTCTTCCTTTCCTTTTTTATGCCCTTATATCTCTTTTCGGACTATGTACCATTCTTGAATCATATCAAATGATTTCAAATTTTAAATCTGAATCAGCTTGTAATTTGATCCTCTTGCGTCATATTTTTCTCCTTTTTCGTTTTGCTCCTCTATTGATATCACTCCCACTTGGAGTAATAGGAGCACATTCTTGTTCAGCAATGTGTTAAATAGGAATTAGAAATCAAAAGTATTGTAAATACCATTAATGTGACAACAAATATCACAGATTTCTGATAGAAAACAAAAGGATCATAAAAAGACTTCGTGATTGGCAGATTGCTTTTATAGGAAATTATTTTTAAAAACATTCAAAAATCACAAGTTATTCATTTTGAATCTCTTTGATTATTGTAAAATATTTTCAAAAATCACAAAATAAACAGATCATGAAAATGAAATATTCAAGTCAAAAACGTTAACTAGCACAGTGCAAAATCACAAAGATAGCAGCAGTTCGTCGAGCAAAAAATCGACAATAACAACTAATTTTTCAAAATTCATATTTCACTTATTATTCATCTGATTTTCTATTATAATATATTTTTGGGAAGCCCAAAATGTGTATATTATAATTTTATATGTTTCAGGCCATAATTTTTTATCAAAAAAATTTAATATGCAGTAAACAAAAGTATTTTTTCTTCTAAACATAGTAAAAAACTAACCATCTTTAAAAATTCATATCTCACTTATTTGTAATCCATTTTTCGATTATAATATTTTTTAAGAATGTTCAAAATGTGTACATTATGATTATCAAAGATATAGGCCAAAATATTTAACAAACATGGCCAAAACATACCAAACACAATAACTTCATTATTTGAAACTTGTCAAAAATTCGCAAACCAAAAAGATTTCATTTTAAAGGCATAAATAATGATCTCAAGATAATTTACATGGAACAATTAAATTATTTAACCATGCTCTGATACTAATTGTAAGATAATATGGAGCAAGAATAATGGAGAGTATACCTTTTTTATTCAAAGCGGATTGTTGTTATTGCTACCAAATGAATTTGCCCGACCTTCTTTGATTTTACTAGGAAATCAAGATTGATATCGACAAATTAAATTCAATTTTTGCATGTGTTGATGAATCTAAAAAGTTATGTTCAATTTTCTTTCTTGGTTTTTTTACTTTTTCTGCTCTTCTGCTTTTCTTCTGTCAAGCCCTAAGTTTACACCCTGGACGTGGCCGGCAACCAAAATCATTTCTGGCCCCCAGCGAACCGCTTGGCCTGACTACTTTAATCAGCGGAAGACTTAAATAATAAGTGATGGACTTAGATATAATGAACTTGAGATACTGCAATAACCTGAACAACTAAATAAAGAAAATATCTCAATTATAACCGAAAGTAACAACTAAAAATATCATGTCATCCAGTCTATGGAACATCTAACTACATAATCTAAACAGTTTTCGTGACAGACCAACGGTGACCATAACTGAAAACAAGTACTGAAAGGGAAATAAAGACTCCAAAGCCTCTGGCTGGTAGGAGGCCTCACCAATAGCTAGCTGAAAATGTTGGTCCTCAACGGAGCGTCTGCTGAGGGACTCTGTTACCTGCATCTGCTTCAAAAAATGATGCGGGTCCTAAGGATGTCAATACGTGGAATGTACGAGTATGTAAAATCGTCAAAACAAGGAGCTCGGGATAAATGCACTATACTCAGAAAAAAACTAAAACATGTCTCAAATTTTGACAGTAAAATTAGTAATGAAAGCACATGCAGGAAATAATATTAAATGCTGAAATGAACTTGGTATGCAAGAATTAATTTACTTAACTTAGGGAGTTTCTCTAACTAACAACCATCACTATGAGCCTCGTGATGATACATCATCTAGCCCACGGTGCTAGAACCATCTCGTACTTTGCCGGGGTAAGGTACTAAACTAGGGGAGTGGATCCATCCCAAAACTGAGTCAGCTCAGTGGCAAAAAGAAACTGTACTCTGATGTGTTGCCAAAATACAACATTTTTAATGCTTAAAACTTGGCATTTTATGCATTCTCAAAGTGATGTTAGTAGATTTGATATTTTTTCATGTTTATTTTGCAGGATCTCAATGTTAGATTGGTTTTGAGCTTGAAGTGCAGATTTGCAGAGGTTTTGGTAGTTTACGAGACCCTCTATGGGTCGTGGGTTACTCCACGAGTCGTAGAGGGGTTTTATTTGATATTCTAGAGAAGGGATGAAAAGTGAATCACACTCTACGAGAGAGGACCACGAGTCATAGACCATCATACGAGTCGTAGAGTATGGTCGTGAAGTGAAGAGCAGAAATTGAAGAGTTGATGAAAGTGACTCAGACAAAACCCTTCATGGGTCATGGAATCATACACAGCCCGTGGAAAAGGTTTCATGAAAAGTGTCAATAGATGCAACTACATTCCACGAGACCCCAATCCACGAACAGTAAGAGCTGCTCGTAACTGGCGCCGATACAGTTATCCTATTTTATTTCAGCTTTGTATTTTAAGTACTACAAATAGGTTTTTACATTTTTTATCAGATATACAATATTAGATATGGTACTACTACAGAGAGAATAACAACATTGAGAGTTTGTGGACATTATTTTGTGATTTTATAGATTCAAGTTTGCAGTTTCATTCAGATTTTGGATTTTTGCTCATCAATTCTTGTGCGTAAGTAATTTAATTATGTATTCTTTTTGCATAATTTCTGATCATACTCCAAGCATGCGTGGCTAAATTCACAACTAGGGTTGTGGGAACCATGACGAACTAACTAAGATAAAATTAGGTAACTTGCAAATTTTGTGATAGTGTTAGGATGTATTGATTAATCTCTTCACTTTAACTGATTTTTAATGAATGGCCAATGTTAGAATTCACCTAGTATCACTTGTTCGATCCAAGAGGTAACGAATAGGAAAAGAGTTAATTAACAGAAGTTGATCGATTTATCTCAACTAATCAATCTACCAGATGTAGTAAGGTTGTTCTGGGATAAAAGTAAGGGTTAGTAAAGCAACATCATAGAGACCGATCAAGTAATGTGATAAAATTTACCTAGATGCCTGATCACGGATTTTGGAGAACATAACTTATTGTCCTGCACCTATACACCAGAAACGAGTCGCAAGTATCCAAGAACACTTAGTTAGGGAGTCATGTTGTTTCTCTTTTGATTACAAATATTTTCTATTTTAGTTTAGAATTTATTTTTACTTGCAAACCTCCCTCTTTATATTTGTTTTTCTGTTTCTGTAGATATTAGGGTATATTGATTCACTTTATTAAGTGTGCTAATCCAGAGTCTACCATATTCCTCGTGGGAATGATCCTAACCCTTGTTAGGTTAACTACTTTATTACGATTGCTTCAACCTCCAAGAAGGGGTGTGTGCTGAGCGTTAATGTTGGGGTTCTAGCATTTTGCGGTGTCGTTGCCAGGGAATACATCTAGACTTGATTAGCGCACTGTAATTTGATAGATTTCTCTTTATTTCCCTAATTTTACATCTTTTATTATTTTTGTCCTGATATAGGGTGCAGGTGAACAGTGCATGTCAACTACGAGAAGTTGAGGCACTCCCTTGATTCCTTTTGACCCAGAGATTGAGTAGACCTGAAGACGAATGGCCCGACAACCTGGTAATGATGTTGAGAAAGCATCTAACGCTGCACTGAATCAAAATAGGGATAGCCCACCCATAGTTATTCCACAACCTGAGGGACTTCAAGTTTTCGCTAATGATTGGAATCAATATCGGTTGAACCCAATGGTTATGGATGTCATGGGAGCAATAGTGTTACCACTACTTCCGAATGACACTAAGTTCATTGTGTTGAGTGGGTTATTGAAGATGGTATAAAATCACGGGGTGTTTGTAGGCCTACCGTCAGAGGATCCACACAATCACCTGCACAACATTGTGTTTGTCTATAAGAGTGTAATAGGGAACCAAAATTTGTCCATAGATGTCGTTGGGCTTCATGTCTTCCCATTATATCTTATTGGAAATGCAACGTCGTGGTTAGTTGAGCTCCCACAAAGTTTGATCACCAATTGGATTGAATTGCAAACGGCCTTTTTGGAAAGATACTTCCCAATCTCCAAAAAGCTCAAGCTGAAATAGGAGATTAATAACTTCAAACAATTATCTGATGATTTGATTGGTACTACATGGGAGTGGTTTTCAAAGTGTCTAAGAAGGGTTCTCGACCATAAGATCGTAGATTAATCCCTAGTTGAAATCTTCTACGGAACCCTTGATGAGAATGGGCAAGCAGTAGTCGATACCATCATGGGTGGATCATTCATAGATCATACTTTCCAGGAGATCACCAAGAGGCTAGAGCGGGTGGTCAAAATATATTGTGCATGGGGCACAAGGGAAAAATCCACAACAAAGAGCTCATTTACAGTTTCTACTACTCTGGTGCAAGCACACGCCAGTAAAGAGGTGATGCAGGAACTAGCACGGATTAGTACAAATGTGGAGCTACTAATGAAGCGGATGTTGAGAAGGTGAATATTGTCGCTCATCAGCTTGTTCGAGCACCCATGTATGAGGAACCCTATTTTGAGGAAGATTCTTGTTTTGTAGCTTAGCAGACAGGGGGTTTTCGGCCTAATCCCAGGGGTTCAATCAGGACTACTAGCGTCAAGGGAAAGGAAACCAAGGTTGAAATATGAACGAGATGGTACATACAACAACAACAATCGGTGTGGCTTCTATGATAGAAATAGAGGTCAAGATAGAGATATTGAGTGGGGTCACAGATATGGCTATAGAAGCGGCACCTATGTGCCACCCCACAATCATGATTCTGGTGCAGGTTCATCTAGAGTTGATGAGATGTTTGACAGACTGCTGAAGAAGGTTGATGTGCAGAATAAGACACTTAGGGGGATGAAGACTGACATCTCCAGCGTTAATAAGAAGATTGAGTCTTATTCAGTTGCAATCAAGTAGCTTGAGCAGAAATTTGGCCAGATCTTGACCCAGCTTAATCAACGCCAGAAGGGTACTCTACCCAGCAATATTTTTCAAAATCCAAAGACTGAAGGGTAGTGTATGGCTATCACAACCCATAGTAGGAAGCAAACTGAAATTGGAGATGTTAGTGATCAGACTTAGGAAAGCAATATCGCGCAAAAATAGTTGAGACCCATTCCTCGACCTCCTCCTCCCTTCCCACAGAGATTAAAGAAAAAGGAAGAGGAAGGTAAGTTCAAACACTTCCTTTTCATGTTGAAATAGCTTTCCATCAATATCTCACTAATAGAGGCATTGGAGAAGATGCCCATATATGCCAAGCTTATGAAAGATTTGGTGACAAAGAAGTGCACTGGAAGTCAGGATCTCTCATAAGAGCTCCAACATTATAGTGCTATTTCTACTCGGTCCTTAGTGTAGAAAAGGGAGGATCTCGAAGCATTTATCATTCCCTGCACTATAGGGGATGTGGAGTTCGCAAGGGCATTATGTGATCTTAGTACCAACATTAACTTGATGCCCCTTAGGATTTTCATGAAGCTCGACCTGATAGCCCCTACACCTACTAGCATGAGACTGTTGATGGTTGAGCGAACTATGAAGAAGCTAGTGGGAATCCTACATGATGTCCTCATCAAGGTGGACAAATTCATATTTCCTGCAGACTTCGTGATCATAGACTACAAAGTTGACTTTGAAGTCCCAATCATTTTGGGAAGGCCTTTCTTGCCCATTGGACGAGCCCTAGTGGATATATAATATGGCCTCCTCAAGTTTAGATTGAATGACGAAGAAGTCACCTTCAATGTCTATAGGTTAATGAAGAGGCCAGATGAGCTCAAGATGGAGGTATGGGCTATTGATAAAGTTTGAGTAATCAGATAGCCCACGTCGTATTGTGAAAATAAATCAAGCGCTACTTGGGAGGCAACCCAAGACTGAGAGACCCACTTAGGCACCCAGGTATATTTCTCTTGACACCAGTTCTTTATATTTTGTTCACGTGCATTGAGGACAATGCACAATCCTTTTTGATGGGGTGTGGAAGTCTGAGTAACTTTGCCCTATAACTATCCCAATCTTTAATTCCAAAGTATTTTCTTGCATGTGTTCTTTCCCTGTGAATTTTATTTTATGTTGAACTAGCAAGTTTCGGATGTTTAGGTAGCATTAGTAGTACATAGTATTGATATCCATCGCATAGTTAATTTTTGTGTAAAAATAATAACCATCAAATTTTTGTTTAGCTAGTTTGATAGTAACCATGCATGATTAGGTTGTCTGATAGTGTTTGTTCTGATAAGTGTGCGAACTATGATAAAAAGTATGATTTGGTAGTTTGTGTTAACATGTAAAGTAGTACCATTAGTGAGTGAGCGTAATTGGATGGTTATTGTATTGATATCCATGGCATAGTTAATTTTTGTGTAAAAATAATACCCATCAAATTTTTATTTAGCTAGTTTGATAGTAACCATGCATGATTAGGTTGTCTGATAGTGTTTGTTCTGATAAGTGTGTGAACTATGATAAAAAGCATGATTTGGTAGTTTGTGTTAACTTGTAAAGCAGTGCCATAAGTGAGTGAGCGTAATTGGATAGTTATTTTATTGTGCTTCAATTCAGAACTTGTTCTATTACTCAGGATTTAGACTCTTAGGTTAGTTGGTTAGGAAAGGATCTTAGGTCATTATTCTTATTTAGCCGACTTAGCTTAAATATAGCCAACCAGAGATGTTAATTATCCCTTAATCCCTATTTTAAGCCTAACATTGACCCTATTCTTTGTAAACACCTAATAAGCCTGCACCTTAATGAACATGATCCCAAACTTGGCCCTGGTCTTTCATTGAACACTGTGCACCTCAACTCAGGCTAAAAGCCTAAGTTGAGGGTGGCTACTCAAAAAATGGCCCTGGTTCGAAAGACAGATATTGTGCATCTCATCTTAAGCTAAAAGCCTAAGTTGAGGATGGTTGATATAAGGAGAAGTCATAAAAGGGGGAAAATCTTAGGGATTCAGAGAAGGGAGAAAAATAATAGAAAGAGTGCAAGAAAAATGATAAAATTTCCAAAGTTCAAAACAATTTAAATGAATAAGGGAAAAGCGCTAAAAAGAAGAGAAAAGCACCCTTAAGCAGTTAGAAAATGGGAAAAGGGAAGAAAAAAAGAAAAATGATAGATTGGTAGGGTAAAAGTGGTGAATAATGCAGTATCAAGGAGGGCCACAATCACTATGTTCCATACAATCACTCCAAAGTCCCCTGAGCCTACATTACAAACTTAGAAAGTCCTAACGTGATTCTAGTCCAACTAGTCTACAAGTAACGATCTAGAGTATAGGGGAAAGCATATGGTATTGGGCACAGTAATTAAATATATTTTGTGAGAGTAAGTGTGTTGATATAGTCCCAATGAACTTGAATTAAAAATATCACCCAGAGTGTATGATGGGACTTCTTTCTATGAGCGCACTTGCATTGCATTGTTGATACTTGACTAATTCAGTGATATGTTGCTTATTTGTTGTTGCATAGCTTGTCATAGTTGTACTACTAGTTATTATAGTCTGCATTGGTTTTCTAGATAGATATCTAATATGTGTTTTGAGAAAACTTAGGTATCTGTTGAGATTTTGAGGTAGTCTATATCAATAGGTTGATGTCTATGTATCTATGAGTTGCTTCAGCAGATTGAGTGTATCGCATGAAGAAACGAAACAATTTTAAGTTGAGGGTGTTGATGTGCTGCCAAAACACAGCACTTTTAATGCTTAAAATTTGGGATTTTGTGCGCTCTCAAAGTGATGTTAGTAGATTTGATGTTTGTTTATGTTTATTTTGTAGGATTTTAGTGTTGGCTTGGTTTTGAGCTTGAAGTACAGGTTTGCAAAGGTTTTAGCAGTTTACGAGACTCTCTATGGGTCGTGGGTCACTCCATGAGTCGTAGAGAAAGTTTCATTTGATGTTCCAATGAAGGGGTGAAAAGTGAGTCACACTCTACGAGAGAGGGCCATGAGTCGTAGACCATCATATGAGTCATAGAGTGTGATCGTGAAGTGAAGAGTAGAATTAAAGAGTTGTTGAAAGTGACTCAAACAAAACCCTTCACAGGTCGTGGAATCCTACACGGCCCGTGAAAAAGGTTTTGTGAAAGGTACCAGTAGATGCAACTACATTCCACAAGACCCCAATCCACGAGCCTTAAAAGCTTTTCATAACTGGTGCCGACACAGTTATCCTATTTCGTTCAGCTTTGTATTTTAAGTACTATAAATAGATTTTTAGATTTTTTTTATCAGATATACAACATTAGATACGGTACTACTATAGAGAGAATAACAAGATTGAGAGTTTGTGAACATTATTTTGTGATTTTATTGATTCAAGTTTGCAATTTCATTCAGATTTTAAATTTTTGTTCATCACTTCTTGTGCGTAAGTAATTTAATTATGTACTCTTCTTGCATAATTTTTTATCATACTCAAAGCATGCGTGGCTAAATCCTGAACTAGGGTTGTGGGAACTATGATGAACTAACTAAGATAAAATTGGGTAACTTGCAAATTCTTGGATGGTGTTAGGATGCATTAATTAATCTCTTCACTTTAACTGATTTTTAACGGATGGCCAACGTTAGAACTCACCTAGTATCACTTGCCCGATCCAGGAGGTGACGAATAGAAAAAGAGTTAATTAATAAAAATTGATTGATTTCTCTCAACTAAATAATCTACTAGATGTAGTAAGGTTGTTTTGGGATAAAAGTAAGTGTTAGTAAAGCAACATCATAAAGATCGATCAAGTAATGTGATGAAATTCACCTAAGTTTCTGGTCACGAATTTAGGAGAATATAACTTACTGTCCTGCACTTATACACTAAACAAAAGTCGCAAGTATCCAAGAATACTTAGTTAGGGAGTCATGGGGAACACGTAGCCCTAGGTCATTTCCCTTTTGATTACAAACACTTCTTATTTTAGTTTAGAATTTATTTTTACTTGCAAACCCCCCTCTTTATATTTGTTTTTTATTTCTGGGAGATATTAGGGTATATCGATTCACTTTACAAAGTGTGCCAATTCGGAGTCTATCATATTTCTCGTGGGAACGATCCTAATCCTTGTTAGGTTAAATACTTGATTACGACTGCTTCAACCTCCAAGTAAGTGTGTGTGTTGAGCGTTAACATTGGAGTCCAGCATACTTTTGGTACAATCCTATTCGACGCTGGCTACGTAGTTTATGGGATTAGAGTTATCTAAACTCGAACCCAAATTGGTGTTCAATACTACTCCTAAAATCTTTTATCATGTGCTCATAACTTTAAAAGTAATATCACTCAAAAAATTCTTATTTAACTCTTGTGGACTTAGCCAACTTCAACTTTTCTCAAACTTGTCTATATGAGTCTAAAAATATATGTTATCTACTCAAGTAACTTATAAATATAGATCCTTTAAATCCTTCTTAGACTTAACTCAATGCTTTAGACTTGAGAGCTTTCCATGAAGTATCTAGGGTTCATACAAATTCACAATTAAATGTGATCATCTTAAGTTGAAAACCTAACTCAGTATTAAAATCATTAAATGTTGTGATTTTATTCAAGAGAGCAGCATAACCATATACTTTGAAGAGATTTACTCATAACGAAGAAAACGTGTTTCAACAATTAACTTGATATAGGATGGAGATTAGAAATTTCAAGATGCTAAGACAAATGTAGGATGAATTTTGGAGGGGCCTTACATACTTGGAAGAGAAAAAACTCTTGAAGAGACCTTTGGTTTGCACTTGAAGATGAAGAACCCTAGCCTTTTCTCAAGAAGAACTTTGAACGCACGAATCTAATGTTTTTAGGTATTTATGCATTAATGGTATGTTATAAGGCTATATGATTGGCTTAAGGAAGTTAATTAGGGGTAAAAGGTCTAAAATAACCATTTAGAAAATTCAAATAATCATCAAAATTGAATAAAATAACCTTTTAATGGGTTCCGACGGATAAAACAGCGGTCTAGAGGCTCCATCGCCGAACTATTTTACGCCAAATAGGGACCACAAATCTCCCTTTTTTAAAGTTTTAAAGCTTTTTCGAAACAATTTGGCGGTTCGCCGAATGCATTTGGCAAATCGCCAAATTTTGCAGATTCGACAAGCTTCAGTAAAATAGTCATAACATTTTACTTTGAATGTTGATTAAGGAAAAATTGAATGTGTTGGAAAGATAATTAAAATAACTACAATTTAATATATTATGGGTCACATAAATCATTAGGTATTAAGAGATATGGCCATTTGAGCTTGACACTTCTCTGAACTCATACCGAAACTTAGCCGATTGAAATGTCTTGAACTTAACTTGACCTTGGGTGTCCCTTATGACCTCAAACCAAATCCAACACACTTCAAATACTTAGAAAAGACCTTAATGTATTTTCACAACCTTAGAGTTATTGGATCACCCAATTGCATAGAATTTTATATTGAAACTCAATCGGTAAGGGAGGTTTCATCTTAACTTTGTGACCTTTATTCATCTTAAATATATTATCATACTATAGAATAGGATTTAATACCTATATTCAAGGTTAGAATCACTCTATCTAATCCCATACACATATGATGGAAGTTCGAATCTTAGCTTAGAATGTTTCAAGGTGTTACAATATCTCTCCCTTGGGATCATTCATCCTCGAATGATGATGTAAGCCATGGATAAACTCAAGCAAGAATAACAACCAATACTCAATCACTCAAAACAATCAAGAACACAAAGTACACAAATCATTCTTCTTAAGAAGGAGCACATAATTTTGAATCAAGAGAAGAAGCATTACTTTCAACCTCATCATTGATGAGCACGAATAGATGCAGGTACTTAGATCTAATATCTTCCTCGGTTTCCCATTCCTCAATGAATTGGTTCCTCCACAAGACTTTGATCGAGGTAATTTCTTTGATTCTAAACTTGCAAACCTGGTGATCAAGAAATTAGATTGGAATCTCTTCATAGGATAAACTATCTTTGATCCCAACACTCTCAACAGGAACAACTAGTGAGGTATCTCCCAAACCCTTCTTAAGCATGGAAATATGGAATATAGGATGTATAGTTGTCAGCTCCGCTGGTAACTCCAACTCATATGAAACATTACCAATTCGTCTTAAATTTGATAAGGACCAATATACCGAGGACTCATCTTTCCTTTTCTTCAAAATCTCATGACACTCACGGGTGAAACTTTCAAATACACCCAATCATTTAACTCAAATTCCAAGTCCCTTCTTCTAATATCATTATATGATTTTTGGCATCTTTGCATGATTTTCAACCTCTTTTGAATGATTTTTACCTTCTCTATAACTTGGTGAACCAAGTCAGACCCTATCAACCTAGCTTCACCAACCTTAAACCAACTGACAGGTGACCTATATCTCCGCCCATAAAGAGCCTCATATGGAGCCATCTATATGCTAGCTTGAAAAATGTTATTATAATAAAATTCAATCAAGGGTAAGTGATCATCCCAATTACCTTTGAAGTCTATAACACATGACCTTAGCACGTCCTCAAGAGTTTGTATAGTTTGTTTTGCCTGCCCATTTGTCTGAGGATGGAAGGTTGTACTAAGATTTACCTTTGTGCCAAGCCCTTTCTTAAAGGACTTTCAATACTGTGTTGTGAAATGGGCTCCCCTGTCTGAAATAATGGATAAGGTAACTTCATTCAATCTAACAATCTCTCGGTATATAGCCTGGCATAATCCTCTGCGGTGTTAGTTATCTTAACTGGTAGAAAGTGAGCCAATTTGGTCCTCTTGTCTACTATTACCCAGATGGAATCATGATGTCTCTGAGACCGCGGTAACCCAGTTACAAAATCCATGTTAATTATCTCCCACTTCCACTCTAGGATATCTATATTCTAAGCCACACCACCAGGCCTTTGACGTTCTACCTTAACTTATTGGCAATTTGGGCACCTTGACATAAACTCGACAATGTCTCTCTTCATACCACCCCACCAATATCTCTCCCATAAATCTTTATATATTTTTGTAGAGCCTGGATGAATAGAGTATTTGGTGCCATGGGATTTTGCCAGTATTTTGTCTCGAAGGCCATCCACACCAGGAACACACAATTGATACCTTAGCACCCAATCTCCCCCTTTTACAAAAAAACTAATATTTTCTGCTTCTGAACATCTTCTTTCAGTTGGAGAAGAATGGGATCCCGATCCTGCTTTTTCCTTCACCTCAACAACTAATGAAGACTCAGACCCATTTTGAACAACTACACCTCCCTCGTCTGTATCCATAGGATGGACCCCTAAATGTGCGAGCTTGTGCACTTCTTTGGCCAACTCTCTCTTCTCATCCTCAATATGAGTGGTGCTTTCCATGGATAACCTGCTAAAAGCATCAACAACTATATTAGATTTACCATGGTGATAGAGAATGCTCATATTGTAATTGTTCAATAGCTCTAACCATCTTCTCTGTCTCAGGTTCAGCTCCTTTTGACTAAATACATACTGCAAGCTCTTGTTATCAGTAAACACATCCACATGCACACCATAAAGATAGTGTCTCCAAATTTTAAGAGCAAACACCACAACAACAAGCACAAGATCATGAGTTGGACAGTTCTTTTCATGATTCTTAAGCTATCTGGAGGCATATGATATTACCTTGCCTCTGTACATCAATACACACCGTAGGCCAACCCTGGAAGCATCATAGTATACAACAAAGCCATTTGTTCCCTCGAGTAGGGACAAAATCGGAGTTGTAGTCATCCTAGTTTTCAACTCCTGAAAACTCTTCTCATAAGCCTCTAACCATTGAAATTTAATATTCTTTTGGGTCAACTTGGTCAAGGAAGTTGATATTGATGAGAAACCTTCTACAAAACACCTGTAATAACTCGCCAAACCCAAGAAACTTCTTATCTTAATTGGAGTTGTGGGCCTTGACCAGGTTTTCACTATCTCAATCTTTTGGGAGTCAACTCTAATACCTTCTCCCAATATAATATAGCCTCGAAATGCCACAGATGCCAACCAAAACACACATTTGGAAAATTTGGCATACAACTTATGGTCTTTAAGGGTCTGGAGGACAATCCTGAGATGATCAACATGTTCCTCTTTACTTCTAGAGTAGATTAGGATGTTATCGATGAACACAATGACAAATATATATAGGTACTATTTTAATACTCGATTCATAAGGTCCATGAAAGTTGCAGGGGCATTAATTAGACCAAAAGACATAACAAGGAATTCATAGTGTCCATAATAGGTTCTGAAAGTTATCTTTAGGATTTCACTTTCTCTGACTTTCAACTGATGATAGCCGGATCTGAGATCTATTTTAGATAAACAAGTGGCACCCTAGAGCTGGTCAAATAGGTCATCAGTCCTAGGGAGGGAATACTTGTACTTTATGGTGACCTTATTTAACTGTCAATAATCTATACACATTCTAAGAGAACCATCCTTCTTTCGCACGAATAGGATTGGAGTTCCCCAAGACGAGACACTTGGTATAATAAAGCCCTTTTATTGAAGATCTTTTAACTGCTCTTTCAAATCCTTTAACTCTGAAGGATCCATACAATATGGAAGAATAGATATGGGTTGTATATCTTAGAGGGTGTCTATCCCAAAGTCTATCTCCCTGTCAGGAGGGACTGTAGGTAGATCATCCAGAAAGACTTTTGGGAACTCATTCATGACTGGAATAGACTGGAGAGATAGTGTCTCAACATTAAAATATTTGACTCTAACTAGATGGTATATGCACCCCTTGGAAATTAGCTTTCTAGCTTTAAGATATGAGACAAATTTACCCATAGGAAAAACTAAGCTACCCTTTCACTCTAAGACTGTCTCATTAAGAAACTGAAACGTAACCACCCTGGCTCTATAGTATATAAAGTCATAATAAGCATGAAGTTGGTCCATGCCTAAAATGATATCAAAATCCACCATGTCTAACTCAACCAGATCAGCTAGGGTACCTATATGGTAGACTAAAACTGGACAACCCCTATAGACTCTTTGGGCTAGAATAGATTCTCCAATAAGAGTGGAAACACTAAAAGGCTCATGAAGACATTCTGGACTAATCGCAAACTTCATAGCTACATAGGGAGTCATAAATGATAGTGTGGTATCTGGGTTTAACAATGCATAGACATCATAAGTAAAAACTTTGAGCATACAAGTAACCACATCTGTTGAGCTCTCCTTCTCCTGTCTAGTGGCCATGGCATATAGACGGTTTATGCCCCCGTCTGTCCCCAACATAGCACCCCTCTAAACTGTCTTACCTTGTTGTGCTAAAATACCTGACTGAGATTTGTTATTCCTAATGTTTTGCCTCCCCATAGGACACTCCTTTAAAAAATATCCCACCTATCTGATCTAAAACAACCATTTATGCCCACAAGGCACTCTCCTATATGAGACCTGCCACACTTACCACAAATCGGAAAACGAGTCAATCCTTGAGCTACACTCCCCCGTGGCTAGTTGCTCTGAAATCTATGGCTCTATGATCCCTGTTCATTCCTGCCCCTTGGTGTAGGTGCACTAGCAGACAAAGGTGTTGGCCTAGATGTCTTAAGCTGAAAGGATGACTGACTAGAACCTCCAGCCCACTTTTTACCTATCTCTTTGACCTGATGTCTTGACCCTCTTGTTTCTGAACTCATCCTTATCTTACATATTCTCCTCCTCCACCTGTTGCATATAAGTCATCAAGCGAGCTATATCCATATCCCCAATTAGCATAGCATTTTTTCTCTCTCTCTTGGTCATCTGAAAGAGCCTTAATAACGAATAAATCCATTCGAGTACACATGTATGCTATCATACTCAGAGAATAACGGGATAGCTGAGTGAATTTGATGTTGTACACTCGCGCACTCACAGCCTCCTGCTTCATATTCAGAAACTCCCTCACCTTAGATTTCCTCAACTCTCTAGGTAAGTACTATCCTAGAAAGGCCTCCTCGAACACTTCCTAGCTCTCAACTGGCGTTCCTGCTGCTCTACCTCCCTTCCATTGATCAAACCAGAGCATAGCTACTCCCTTGAGATAGTAGGTATCCCACTCGACTTACTCTGCATCACCTATGTACATGACTTGGAATACCTTCTGAAGATCCTCAATAAAGTTCTCAGGATCCTCCTTCACATTAACCCCTGTGAACTCAGGTGGGTTCATCCTAAGAAATTCATGAATTGTGGTGGTGTCTGCACCATCAGGTATGCACTCTCCCTGCTGACCTCCCTGTGTAGAGACTGCCTATGTTAAATTCTAGATGGCCTGGCAAAGCTCAGCATTAGAGATATCCGCTTGTGGCGGCTACTTAACGGGCACAACTGAATGTCTAGGTCCCTCAGGAATTGGTGGATTAGGTTGGTTTGCATTTTGCTCAGCTGGGCGTCCTCTACCCCTGACTGGTCTGGCAACTCTACATGGAGGTATGATCTGGAAAAAATAACGCGTGAATGCACGAATTAGATAGACTAAGAAGAGGTAAACTCTAAAGCACAAAATGGAATAACAATTGATAGTGACACGTCCTAATGTCCTGTAGCCACACTATTATTGATGTGGCGCACTTCATACCAATAATACGAACTCTACTAGACACAGTTCTATAGACTCCTTAGGACACTTGAACTCTGTGTTATGATACCAAGTTTGTCATGCCTTGAGTTTACACCCTGGACGTGGCCGGCACCCAGAACCATTTTTGGCCTCAAGCGAACTACTTGGCATGGCTACTTTAATCAGTGGAAGACTTAAATAATAAGTGATTGAGTATCTGCAATAAATTAAACAACTGAATAAAGGAAGTACCTCAACAATAACTGAAAGTAAGAACTAAAAATATCATGTCATCCAGTCTATGGAATCTCTAACTACATAATCTAAAATAGTTTCCATGACAGACCAACGGTGACCATAATATAAAACAAGTACTGAAAGGGAAATAAAGACTCCAAAGCCTCTGGCTTGTAGGAGGCCTCACCAATAGCTAGTTGGAAATATTAGTCCTCAATGGAGCGTCTACTGAGGGACTCTGTCACCTGTGTCTGCATAACAAAATGATGCAGGTCCTAAGGATGTCAGTAAGTGGAATGTACAAGTATGTAAAATAGCCAAAATAAGAAACTCGTGATAAATGCACTATACTCAGAAAGAAACTAAAACATGTCTCAAATTTTGATAGTAAAATTAGTAATGAAAACATATATTGGAAATAATATTAAATGTTGAAACGAACTTGGTAGGCAAGAATTAATTTACTTAACTTGGGGAGTTTCTCTAACTGACAACCATCACTATGAGCCTCATAATGATACAACGTCTTACCCATCCTGCTAAAATCGTCCCATACTTTGTCGGGGTAAGGGACGAAAATTGGGGGAGTGGATCCATCCCAAAACTGGGTCATCTCAGTGGCAAAGAGGAACTATACTCTTGGTACAATCCTATCCTACGCTGGCTACATAATTTATGAGGTTAGAGTTATCTGAGCTTGTACCAAAATCGGTGCTCAATACTACTCCCAAAATATTTTATCATGTGTTCATAACTTTAAAAGTAATATCACTCAAAAATGTATTATTTAACTCTTGGGGACTTAGCCCAACTTCAACCTTTCTCAAACTTGTCTATTCTCTTTAACTGTAGAAAGTATTAATGCAATGAGTCTAAAAACATATGTTAACTACTCAAGTAACTTATAAATATAGATCCTTTAAATCCTTCTTTGACTCAACTCAATGCTTTAGACTTGAGAGCATTCCATGAAGTATCTAGGGTTCATACTAGTTCACAATTAAATGTGATCATCTTAAGTTGAAAACCTAACTCGATATTAAAATCATTAAATAATGTGATTTTATTCAAGAGAGCAACATAACCAAATACTTTGATGAGATTTACTTATAATGAAGAAAACTTGTTTCAACAATTAACTTGATATAGAATGGAGATTAGAAATTTCAAGATGCTAAGACAAATATAAGATGAATTTTGGAGAGGCCTTACACACCTGGAAGAGAAAAATCTCTTGAAGAGACCTTTGATTTGCACTTGAAGATGAAGAATCCTAGCCTTTTCTCCAGACGAATTTTGAACACACGAATCTAATGTTTTTAAGAATTTATGCATTAATAGGATGTTATAAGGCTATATGATTGGCTTAGGATAGTTAATTAGGAGTAAAAGGTTGAAAATAACCATTTGAAAAAGTCAAATAATCATCAAAATTGAATAAAATGACCTTTTGATGGATTTCGACGGCCAAAACGGCAGTCTAGAGGTTGCATCGCCGAACGATTCGGCGGTAAGCCGAATGGGGACACCCGATCTCCCTTTTTAACAGTTTTTAAGCTTTTTTGGAACAATTTGGCGATCAAATTTGGCAGGTCGCCGAATGCATTCGGTGGATCGTCGAATTTTGCAAATTTGACAAGCTTCAGTAAAATAATCATAGCGTTTTACTCTAAACTTTGATTAAGGAAAAATTGGATGTGTTAGAAAGATAATTCAAATATGTACAATTTGATATATTATGGGTCACATAAATTATTATTTACTGAGAGATATGGCCATTTGAAGTTCACTCTTCTATGAACTCATACCGAAACGTAGCCGATTGAAATGTCTTGAACTTAGCTTAACCTTGGGTGTCCCTTATGACCTCAAACCACATCCAACACACTTCAAATACTTAGGAAAAGACCTTAATGTATGTTCACAACCTTAGAGTTATTGGATCACCCAATTGCATAGAATTTCATATCGAAACTCAATCGGTAAGGGGGGTTTCATCTTAACTTTATGACCTTTATTCATCTCAAATCTATTATCATACTATAGAATAGGATTTAATACCTATATTCAACGTTAGAATCACTCTATATGATCCTGAATACATAAGAGGGAAGTTTGAATCTTAGCTTAGGAGGTTTCAAGGTGTTACATCTTCGCACAGTTTTCTCTGTTAATCCTAGAAAATGGAAGATCCCTATTTAGTAGGAGAGGTTGAGTAGTTATAAAATCGTTCTCTCTCCTATTTCAAAAGGGATTTGAAAAGTTAACTATTCCATTATCATAAGGTTGAACAGTTATAATTTAACTTTTCTACCTTTAATTTAAAACCAAATTTATTCTTTACTCATGGATCGGGTAAGATTAGATAGGGTCAATTCACATGGTCAACCCATAATCCCAAAAAAACTTGCAGAATACTTTATAAAATACGTTTTCTTTAGTAATTAAATATGGATTTTATGAGAAAGTTAGATAGTTTATATATGTGTTTGATCCCAATCAAATAATTGTTATGTGAATTTTTAATCGCAAAAAAAAAAATTTAAATCTTTCAATCAACAAAGAATTTTTTTTACTTGAACAGATCCTATCTCACAAGTGAAGAGTTGTGGTATTGAGGGTGACAAAATATCAAAGAAGAAATAAAATTAAATTTTGAAAAAATAAATAAATGTTTATTTGGCTTTCACTCACTTAGAGAAAGTGTGATGAACACACTCTGTCACATCACTTGTTTATGTTTAAATAGTACACTTTTAACGATGTTAAAGTGTCTTCTTGGAACAAGCCATAATTAAGGTGCCAAAATAAAAATTATGTCAAGTTTAAGAACTCCTTTATGTATTTGGCCTTTGAAATACAAACACTTACATTATAAGTTGGAGTAAGAATCAACCACCCTTTCTCCCTACTAAGACTGGCAACAGCATTGGTACCGCCACCATCGGACCGATATTTTTTGGAACCGGACCAGTACCGAAAAATTTCATACGTTTTTCTGCCAAAATCAGACCGGTACCGACACCACCGGTATTTTACCCCGTTAATGTCCCAATCCGATAATAATCGGAGTCGGACCGGATAGGTAGATCAGAATTTCTTTTTTTTAATTAAATAATTGGTTAAAGTTTGAACTTTTAACAATTCGTAAACTTGTATTTTTGAAAGTTCAAATTTAAATTTCTCAATTTGTAATTTATATAAACTTAAAGTGTTTAAAGTTTAAAATTTTTATAAGTTTTAAAAGTTTAACATAATCAAAATTTAAGTTTTAAACTTTAAAAGATTTTAAGTTTAAAATTATCCCTATATAAGTTTTTTAAACCTTAAAGTTTAAGACTTTAAGTTTTAAAGTTTTTAAATGTTTTAAAGTTATATACTATCAAATATATAAGTTTAAAGTTTAAACTTTTTAAGTTTTCAAATTTAAAACTTTGAGTTTAAAATTTTAAATTTCAAACTTGAATGTTTCATTTTATATTTTGAAGTTAACAAAGATTTGAGTATGAAAATATATATTAAAAAAACTTCAAGACTTAAAGTAAAAGTAAATTCAAGATAATAATTTCAAAAAAAATAAGGCAAATAGCCTATAATTTTATTATGTTACTTTAAATTGTACAAATATTAGAAATAAAATCTAATTTACGCAGCCATCTTCTAGGAAGGGTTTTGTTTCAATTATTGCTTATTTATAGTAATATACTAATTTCTTATACCAAATTGAAAATCTTGTCTAAGTGTTTCTAACATTTATAATGTTACATTTTCAGGAATTGGTTCTTGAGCTTGTTCCTCCATGAACTCCATGTCGTCTTCACTTGATTCCGATAAAATATTATCTATATCAGCTTCAAATTGAGTCGTCTAAGTTAGAAACTCTAAATTCCTCCGTTCCGCATTGATTCAGTCTCTATATAATACTGAACTTTCCAAACTATTTGTTGCTAGTGAATGTCTATGGTCTCCTATTTGAAATCTTGCTGCACTAAAAGTGTTATCCAAAGTCACCGATGATACTTGAATAGTTAGCACATCACGAACCACCCATTGAAATTTTGTAAATTTTTTATCGCGATTCTTCCACTATTCCAAAAGTTATGGCTTCCCCTCTGCATCCTTTATTCTTTCTGTACCCTGGTTAATATATTCATCAAAATTATTTTTCCGTTAGGAGTAGTCCAAGATAATTTTCTAACATGTCATCAATGTTGTCCTCGTATCTACACCTAGATGGTTCGGATTCTTGATATTGCACATTTTCTTCTACATTAGAACCATATAAATCATATAATTTCTTGGCTTCTGTTTAAATGCTAGTTTTAACTACTATCAAATTATGTGATTGGTTATCTTCATTGTCTTCAATATGTAAATTTGAATATATGTTATCTACCATTCGAGATGCACCTATTTCTTTGTATGTTGGGTTAAATAAACAAGCAGTTAAATAAATTTGAGAAATTGGAAAAAAAAATTAAAAATTTTCAATCATTTTTTTAATTGGCTCTTTAAATTTTGAATTATTTTTAAACAGAGCATATTTATTAGAAATAGCACATATATTTGGTAAAACAGAACAAATAGTTGGATAATAAAAACCAGAAATTTATTTTGTAGCTAAATAAAAAAAAATTAAAAATTCAATTAACTCTCTAATATTAGCCCAATCATTTTCATCAAGTCGGTAATCTATATTTGCATTATGGGCATTCTAAATCATTGTAACAAGTCTTCTATATTCATAAGCTACTTTAAGCATTTCATATAAAGAATTTCATCTAGTAGCTACTGTTTTTGGAATTTTTCTGACAGACAGATTGCATTCAATATACCAATTTTCAAATTCTTTACGTCTAGCTTTTACTTGACATTAAAAAATAAAATGACATGAAATTTTAATTTTATTACAACCATTTTCATATAATGAATCACCGTCTTTAACAATTAAATTATAAATGGGTGCAACACATTTAATATGAAAACTATTATCATAAATAGGACTAAGAACCGATTTTAAATAATCAACAACACGTTTGTTGTTAGAAGAGTTATCTAAAGTTACACTAATTATTTTACTAGAAAGTCCATAAAATTGTAAAACATCAAGAATTGTTTATGCAATATAAGAATCGATTTTACGCATTTCACAACTTTTATAACCTAAAATTCTTTTTTGCATAACTCCATTTTTCATCAATCCAATGTCCAATAATTGTAAAATAATCATTACCGGTTATACTACGACTCATATCGAAAGTAATTGCTAATTTACAAGTATTATATGCAAATAAATAACGAAGACATTGTACATGTCAACCTTGATAATCAAAAACTACTTTTTTTAATTGTATTTCTTGTAAAATCATTAAACAATGGGTTATAAACAATTTGAATATAATGAATAAAACTCGGATTTTCCACAAAACTAAATGGCAAACCAGTAACAATAATCATTTTAGCAAGTTATTCTAGGTCCCATTGTCTACTATAAGGGTGATGTGTACTAGGACCGTAAACATTAGAAGGGTTTAACTGTGACTGAACCATATTTGAACCTTCTACTCCTACGGATGATTCAGGAAGGGGAGTTCCATGTTTTTTTGCATCCGTTATAGCTTGAGCTTGTAAAAATTATAATTTACAACAATGAATCAAATGATTTTTTAAATGACCCGTCCCACCCCCCTTTCTCTAAGTTTTATGGTTTAAAACATGTTTGCATTTATTACAAATTGTTTTAGTTTTATCTTCATTTTGTGTCAATAATTGTCAAACAATAAATTTTTTTACACGCTCTGTCTTGGGCCTACAAGATGTCGATGGATGTACGGGGGGAGCGGGAGCGAGAGCGGGAACGGGAGCTGGGGGAGTAGAAGCAGTATATGGTGGTTGAGTTTCATCATCATAAAAAAAATCATCATCTTCATTAATTTTGTTATCATCTTCATCTAAGTACTCATTAAAAATACCAAATCTATGTTCAAGAAGTTCATGATCTAACTCGGTATTAGAATCAATATTAAAACAAGTATCGTGGACATGTGTAAAATCTCCCATATTAATTCTAAGTGGCGGTTGTCTTATTTTAGATTTTGAAGAACTACCACTTGATTTATTTTTACCGGTTAAAGCATTAGCAATTTCACCAAAAAAATACTTTTTCCTTTTTCTTTTCTACCGGAATCCATGTTAAACTAAAATGATACAAGCAATAAAATTAAAGATTATATGAAATTATGAATACACAAAAAATAAATAATTCAAGTATTCAACTAATAAAAAATAAAAACTAATAAAATAAAATTTGTAAGTTGGAATGAATGTATCGAACGTCTGCGTAAAAGCAGACGTAAAAGCCAAAGTTGATGAAACTTGAAGCTTGAATATGCTCCATATTGATCCCACCAAATTTTACTCCAAATTGAAAATAGCCCACCAAAATTAGCAATCTAATTAACTAATTAATATTAAGATTTTACTAATTGAGACTTGAGTAAATAATAAATATATTATAATTAATTTTATAGTAGAGAGAATTGAGAGAGTTGAGAAAGTTGAATAAGAAATTAAGAATGTAGATTGAGAGAATTTGTATTAAAAAAAAAGTAAAAGGATGGGGATATTTATAGATGAAAATTGGGAGATAATTTTGAAAAACAAAATTACAATAATTTTTTTAAAAAAAAGGAAATAGCCGTTGAAATGGCTCCAAAAGTGCAAGAGTCGTTGGGGTGGGCCCGTCCCCAACGGTCAAATAAGATTTTTTTTAAAATTTTACCGGTAATTTATGGATCGGTACCGATATTATGAAATTGATAATTACCAGCTAAAAATCTTGTTCCCTTCCCGTTATCCCTATGGGTACCCCTTATACCAGATATTACTGGCACTGAACCGAAATCAAACCGAAATCGATGTTGAACCGGGATGGAATCAGATCGAAATCGGTACCTCTCGGTTCCATTGTCAGCCTTACTCCCCACTACACACACACGTTGAGAGTTTTCCTAAAAATATCTTTCTTTTGTTTTTATACATGAATTTTATTTTATTTTATTTTGACTGAATCTATAAATAGGTCATCTTTAAATTTAATAATACATTTACTCCTAATTTCATGCGATTAATGAGATTTTATGATGAAGTATTCTCAATATCATTTAGGAGTTGTTTAGTAGAGTGTATTAGCAAAAATAATGCATGCATTAACTCTTTGTATTAATAATATCTTGTTTGACACATTTTTGCATATTATGTATAACTAATTCAAGCATTAGTTATACATAAAATTGTGTATTAAAGTATGTATTGTTAATACCATGAATTTCTAGATATTGGTAATGCAATGAAATTTAATGCATATGTATTAGCACGATTAAAGACCTCATCACTCCTCAATTTTTTTTACATCTTTTTCACCATTGTTAAAGCTATCTTAGTAAATCAATATTGTTTTGCGATAATTACTATTTTTATATACCAAACTAAACAATCTGTATAAAATAGTGTTTGTATAATTAATACAAACATCTATACTATATTAAAAGTGTGAAGACCCTTAGAAATGTTGATTGAATTTTTTGCCCTTCATTAAAAGACTATGCTTTAGATAAAATCATTTTTTCACCAATTTTCTTTAAATTATTATTTAATTATATTTATAATATTGACTTTTAAAATATATGGAAAGAAATAATAAAATAAGGACTTCTAACCATGAAAAGACTCCTAAATCTTTCTTATTTGATAGACTTCTACTTCTTCCTTATTTGAATCAAGAAACCTACAACCGATAAGGAAAATCTAAATTTACCACGGGTTCTAATTAATGATAAAATCTCTATATATAGGACCTTTATAAATAAATAAATAAAAAGTTGAATAAGATTATAATGTTATTTTACATATAATTTGTGGTATTTTTCTTTTGAAATTTTTACCTCTATACATCTCATGTTGTTAATTTTTTTTATGTTGTCGTATTTTGTATTTATCTATATAGATCATTTATTTTCTAATAATGTGATTTTAGTTTATTTTGCAGCGTTTATGGCATAATTCATGAACTTTACCTTTAAAAAAAAAATAGACTTGACGGTGACAATTGATGATTTGTCCTGTTGGTAAGTAATGCATTCATTTTTAACATAAAATTTGGATTAATAGTATTTATTATTGAAATATTTATCTTACTACAGGCAATTATTTAATTTTTAATAACATGTTTCTAATTTAAAGGACGTAAAAAAATTATCACATAAAGAAGGGAAGACTGTTGTTCGAAGTACCACTCATGCTTGGAGAGAGTAAGCAACATTCAAGATCAATTTATTGTTTTTAGTAAGAACAAACCTACTAATAGAACCCGACAATTCTTTGGAAAAAATTTATTCCTAATATTAGACGTTTAGAAATAATAATACTTAAATATATTTAACTGTATCATTTTTTTAAAGTTTTTGCACTATTCATTACAAATTTGTATTATTAGAATAGAAAAATAATAAGAATATATTAAAATAGTTTATAAGTTACCTATATTAAGAAAAAAATTGTAGATCAGTAACAGTTAAAAAATTATGTTACGTTTGTCAATAAAAGTTTGTCATATGAAGAATTATATTATTTTTATGCTATATAGATAACATGTTATTAAAATCATGTTAATAAAAAAAAAGTTAACTACACAAAAATTAAAGTCAACTTTATCACATGAGTATTCGTCAAAACCCAAAAAATAAAAACTTGAAAATATCTTTATAAAAAGTTTCTTTAATAATTTATCCTTTTGTGGAAGGAAAATTATTAAAGTAGAGGTATTATTTTTTTAAAAATATTTTTATTGATAGACGCATGATACAAATGCAATATACTAAATTAATATTACTTTAAAAATATTGATTGAATTTTTTACTCTTCATTAAAAGACTTTATAATAAAAAAATTATCATTTACTATTTTCCTCAAATTATTATTTGATTATATTTAAAATATATAAAATTAAAGAGTTCTAAAATATATGATAAATAGTCTATAAGTTACCTATATTAAGAAAAAAATTGTAGATCATTAAAAATTTATGTTATGTTTGTCAATAAAAAATTGTCATCTAAAGAATTATATTATTTTTATGCTATATAGATAATATGTTATTAACATGATGTTAATAAGAAAAATGTTAACTACACGAAAATTAAAGTCAACTTTGTCGCATGAGTATTCGTCAAAAGCAAAAAAAAAAAAAAACTTGAAAATATCTTTATAAAATGTTTCTTTAATAATTTATCCTTTTGTGGGATGAAAATTGTTAAAATAGAGGTATTATTTTTAAAAAAATATTTTTATTGATAGACGCATGATACAAATGCAATATACTAAATTAATATTACTTTAAAAATATTGATTGAA
>JBCEWC010003592.1:0-29778 GCA_038996855.1 Solanum aculeatissimum
ACCGGCACCTCTTCATAGGTCAAATTCTCCTCAACCGTCACACCTTCCAAAGGTGTAATGGCCTTAGGATCATCAACCAACTTCCTCAACATAGACACATGGAATACTGGATGAATGGAGCTCATGTCCAAAGGAAAGTCCAACCTATGAGCCACATTGCCAACCCGTTCCAGAATCTCATAAGATACGACGTACCGAAGGCTCAACTTGCCCTTTTTGCCAAAACGCATGATGCCCTTCGTGGGGGATACCTTCACATACACCCAATCACCAACATGAAATTCAAGATCCCTCTTCCTAACATTCAAATAAGAATTTTGGTGACTTTGGACCATTTTCTACCTTTTCCTAATTAACATCACCTTTTCAATGGCCTCAACAACCAAATCCTGGCCTAACAAGGCTGCCTCACCTATTTCAAACCAACCAACCGGAGACCTACATCTCCTATCATACAAAGCTTCAAATGGTGTCATGCCAATGCTAGCATGAAAGCTATTATTGTAAGCAAACTCGATGAGAGGTAGGTGACCATCCCAATTTCCTTTAAATTCTAACACACAAGCCCTTAACATGTCCTTCAAGGTTTGAATTGTCCTTTCGGCTTGTCCATTGGTTTGAGGATGAGATGCGATGCTCAACTTGACCTTAGTACCAAGTTTCTTTTGAAAAGACTTTCAAAAATGAGAAGTAAATTGAGTACCATGATCGGATATGATAGACCTTGACAAACTATGCAATATCACCAACTCGCGAATATACATCCTAGCATACTCCTCGACACTACAGGTAGTCTTAACCGGTAAGAAGTGAGCCGACTTAGTCATTCTATCAACCACAACCCATAGGGAATCAATTTGTCTTCGAGTATGGGACAACCCAACCACAAAGTCCATGTTCAGATCTTCCCACTTCCAAGTAGGAATTTCAATGTCTTGTGTCAAGCCACCGGACCTTTGATGTTCCACTTTTACTTGTTGGAAATTAGGACATTCCGACATGAACTTGGCTATGTCCTTCTTCATACCATACCACCAATACAACTCTCTCAAATCTCGGTGCATTTTTGTAGATCCCGGATGAATAGAATATTGAGAATTATGAGCCTCTTTCATGATAGTCTCCTTTAAGCCATCAACATCCAGAACACATAAACGGTCTTGGTACCGTAACACGCCATCTCCCCCTTGGGAGAAAACCTCAATCTTCCCATCGGCAACCAACTTCTTCAACTCTACCAAGGAAGGATCTAAGTCTTGTTTTTTTTTAACTCAACCACTAAGGAAGACTCGGATCCACCTTGAACATAAATTTTACCATTATCGAATTCGGTTAACCTCACACCCAACCTAGCCAACCGGTGCACATATCTCACTATCTCCTTCTTCCCTTCTTCCACATGAGTCACACTTCCCATAAAAGGTTTACTAAGGGCATCCACCACCACATTAGCCTTGCCGGGGTGATAGAGGACACTCATATCATAGTCCTTGAGAAGTTACACCCACCTACTTTGGCTCAAATTTAGGTCTCTTTAGGTGAACACATATTGCAAACTCTTGTGATCAGTGAAAACATTCACATGAACCCCATATAAATAATGGCGCCAAATTTTCAAGGCAAAAAGTACCGCCGCCAACTCAAGATCATGGGTTGTTAATTTTGTTCATGAACCTTCAATTGTCGGGATGCATAAGCTATCAACTTACCATGTTGCATAAGCACACAACCCAAACTGATACGCGACGCATCACAATATACCACAAACCTATCTAACCCATTAGACAAAGTCAAAATCGGAGTCGATGTAAGTTGATCCTTCAAAGTATGGAAACTTTTCTCACATTCACTTGACCACAAAAATTTAGCCTTCTTTTGAGTCAACTTAGTCAATGGAGATGCTATAGAGGAAAACCCTTCAATAAACCTTCTATAAGAACTGGCTAAACCAAGATAGCTTCGAATATCTGAAGGAGTCAACGGTCTAGGCCAATCCTTCACCACTTCGATTTTCTTAAGATCAACCTTAATTCTATCACCGGACACCACATGACCGAGGAAAGCAACTTCTCCCAACCAAATTCACATTTACAAAACTTGGCATACAGTTGCTTCTCTCTCAACGTTTGAAGTACCAACCTCAAATGACCCATATGTTCTCGCTCACTTCGGGAATAAATCATGATATCATCAATGAAGACCACCATAAAATTATCAAGGATTGGTTTAAACACCCAATTCATAAGGTCCATAAACACCGCCGACACATTGGTCAACCCAAACGACATCACCATAAATTCAAAGTGATGATAACGAGTCTAAAAGGTCATCTTGGGAATGTCACACTCCTTTACCTTCAATTGATGATAATCCGAACGAAGATCTATTTTGGAAAAGTGAGTAGCTCCTTGAAGTTGGTCAAAAAAATAATCAATCCTAGGCAACATGTACATATTCTTAACTGTCACCTTGTTTAATTATCGATAATCAATACACATCCGGAGCGACCAATCCTTTTTTCTCACAAACAACACTGGACCACCCCAAGGTGAGATACTCGGCCTAATATAACCCTTTTCTAGCAAATCTTTCAATTGATCCTTCAACTCCTTCAATTTCACCGGGGCCATACGATAAGGAGGAATAAAGATAGGTTGAGTATCTGGAAGGAGATCTATGCCATAATCTATTTCTCTATCGGGAGGGATACCGGGCAAGTCCTCGGGAAACACATCGGAAAACTCATTAATCACCGGAACTGATTCAAGCTTATGTAACTCACCCTTCACATCTCTAACTCGCACAATCTGATAAATGCACCCCTTACAAATCATCTTCCGGGCCTTGAGGTAGGAAATAAATCAACCCTTAACCATGGAATCACTACCCTTCCATTCCAACACCAGTTCATTATGAACTTGACATTTAACTTGCGCAGTCCTACAATCAACTGAGGCATATGATGCATGCAATAAATCCATCCCAAGGATAACATCAAAATCATACATCTCAAGTTCTACAAGGTCTCCGGGGAACACTTTATGCAACACAATGACAGGACAACCCCAATACACTTTCCGGGCAATAATAGAGTACCCACGGGAGTATACACTGAATAAGATTCCTTTAGCGTTTCTGGACTCAAACCAAATTTAACAGCTAACAGAGGAATCACAAAATATAAATTTACACTCGGATCAAGTAAAGCATAAGCATCAAAATCAAAGACTTTTAACATACCAGTCATGACGTACGAAGCTTCCTCCACCTCTTGTCGGGCATGAAGAGCATATAATTGGTTGTTCCTAGCAGCACCATCAACCAGAGCCTTTGGTGACCCTTGACCACCGAGAGCCACTTGGTCTTTCTTGGCACCCCTTGGACATTCAGAAACCTTATGGTCCAACCCACCATATCCAAAGCATGCACCCGAAACCTTTCTACACTCACCTATATGATGCTTCCTACATTAACCAGAAAGAGGAATTCGGGGACCACCCCCAACTTGTGCCCTAGGAGGAGGTACTCTTGGATTAGAAACCCTCATATTAGAACCTTGGCCTTGATGAAACCGGCCAAAACCACTACTAGAACGCTTGGAGTTGGAGAACCCACCATTAAGCCGGGCCCTCTTAGCCTCATGCACTCTCCTTTCCTTAAGTTTCTCTCCGTCAATTTACTCGGCATAAGTCATGAGCCTTGAGATGTCCATGTGACGAATGAGCATAGCGGTCCGACACTCTTTCACCACCAAATATGAAACACCTGAAATAAACTTGTGCATTCTTGCACGAGGATCGGATACAAGCATTGGAGCATACTTGGAGAGCTTGGTAAATTTGATAGCATAGTCCCTCATGGTCATACCACCTTGTCGAAGATTGATAAACTCGGTCATTTTGGCTTCCCTAAGCTCAAAAGGAAAGAAACAATCAAGGAAAGCCATTTTGAACTCCTCCCATCTAACTTTGACATTCGCAACCCGTTCAACCAACCATTGGCTATGCCACACTTGGGCCCAAATCTTTCAATTGATATGCGGCCAACTCGATTTTCTCCTTCGAACTCACTCCCATGATAGTCAAAACCTTAGTGAGTTCATCAACGAACTCTTGAGCATTTTCATCCACTTTTGAACCATAGAACCCTGAAGGATTCATCCGAGTGAAATCCCTCACCCTAGAGGCCGGAGTGCCCACATTCACAGGATTGATCGGTCGGGCTTGGTTAGCCACAACTTGGGCTAACATGGACACCACATTTCTAAACTCAACATGGGATACCTATTCCTCTTCCGGTGCCCGAGGGGCTTGTTCCTCAAATTTAGGAGCTTGACGGGGGAAGGGAGCTCTTCTGGGAGGCATGTTCTGAAAGAGAAACAAGAAGTAAGAGTTTAGGGAAATCTCATAAATAGTACAAGGCACGACACAAGGAACAATAAAGTGACAAGTTCCTAAAATATCATCATAGCCACTTACTCATTGGTATGGCGCACATCACACCCATGAACAAGACTCTAAGTGACGCGGCATATTAGACTCCGAGAATCATTTACAAACCTAGGGCTCTGATATTATCTTTGTCACAACCCAGAAGTGGGGCCTAGATGTGACATGTCGAAGGACAACCCGAAGGATCTTGATCAGGCCATCATAGAATTATCACTCACATCATCGGTTTAGAAGCGCACATGACACATAATTCTAGGGGAAAAGGGGATTTGGACTCAAGCTATGGAGATATTGCCAGAAATGGGATGAGCATGAATCACATAACACACAGCAAGTATTTCTAAGGGGCGGGTAAGTAGGACTCAAGCTATCGGGACATACTGGGTTAGATGTCTTTCCACATAAGCACATTCCCAACATTCACAATCCCATGAACGAAAGCATGAACATAATAGGAACATCATATCCATAACATAATTCCAATAGTCATAACATCCCAAAATAGCATAATACAACTTGTAAGAGTTTAACATGTCCAACATTGCCTCTACATAAGAAAGAGTGGGGCCTCGACATAGTTTGGGGCTCATCCTCAATACATGAAATAAGAAAGTAAACAATTACAAGATAGATAAAAGGTAGCTATTGCTCTTGAACAAAAGGGCTCACCACAAGCTAGTAGCTTCATAAGATCACTCGTCGTGTAATGGTAGATGGAAGTCATCACCGATTCCTACATGGTTAGAACATGTAGACAAGAGTATGGGTTAGCACGATAAAGCACTAAGTATGCGGGCATGCAAAGGCATATGCACATGAACCGATAGCAACCTACATAGCAAGGGCACATACATAGAAGAGAATATAAGAAAGGGTAATATATCAATATGCCATGATGATAATGATGCATGAAATGCCAAATGCTCATAATATAGATGGGATGGAACCATAACTGATATCATAATCCATGTGAGCTACAAAATGAACTTTCCCAATGAGGCCTCCCATTGGATCGGAGAAGATTACTTGCCAAAGGTAATCTACACCACACCTTATGGGCCTCCCATTTAAGTATGATGGCCCCTTTCCTTACGGGCCTCCCATTTCGGTAGCAACCTACGTTGGCACATAGTTTCGAGAAAAGAGTGGGACCCTTAGGAATAGCCCACTTACTACTCCAATCCATCTTGGTACTAAGTCCTCATCCCACAAGAATACGTATACATATACATGTTTTTAAAACAAAAACTTGACAATTGAACATCAAATAATGCATACTTGGGCTTAAAGACAAAAATCATTTTCATTACTCTTATGCATACTTAACAAGAGTCAAACACATTTCATAATCATGCTTCATGGGTTAAAAAGCCAAACAAGCTTTCTTGTCAAACTTCATGCATAAGAGTAGCCCCATACTTGTCATACTTATCATATCATATTGGTATAAACACCCATGTTGCTCAAAGAGCCATATCAAATACTTTGAGTGATCACAACTTAGTCATAACCCATACTTGTTCAAAATCATAGTCACAAACATGTTTGGGACTTAGCCCCCATCAAAACTTACATCAAAATCCATGATCATGTATGCAAATGTCATGAGAAACAATGAAAATAGCATGAATATTAAGATTCATACTTTAAATTCAAATCAAGAGTAGTTCATAAGAAATTCAAGTCAAATCAACCTTTAAAACATCATTTAAATACTATTCATGCATAGTTCAAGAGTAAAGGGGACATGCATAACTTGATCATCAACAAAGCCATTTAATCTTCATATTATTCAAAATTAAATCAACTTTAAATCACCTAATTCCTATAGCACACAATCCAATTCAATTAAATACTTTAAAATTTAAAGAACCCAACCTTAAAGAATTCTTAAAATCATAATTTAAAAAGGAGGACTTTTGGGTCTTCATGGATGAAAGGGAATCCATGAATCAAAAGCACATAACTTTAAATTAGTCAAGAGAATTGAATAATTTCACAACAAGGATGATCTTCCCCAAATTTCTTTAAGCTTTCATCAATGGAGGTCAAGAGAATTGAGAGAATTTTAAAAAGAATTGAGAAGTGTTAGAATGGATGAAAATGGTTTAGGGTTTGATTTAGGGGGTTTAGGAGACCTTAGAAATCCTAAAAGGGGCATAGTATCTAATTAAATTACGAATTAACCATTAATAAAATGGAATTATTCACTAAAACAGTGCCACACGGAAGGCTATAGTGGCTGTATACCTTCTCACTGGTCGTGTACCTGCCCATGAGACTTCACTTGATCTCGTCTTCGGCTTGAACTATCGGGGGACTTTTTGGATCACTTCACGGGGGTATCACGGACCGTGTAGCTGCACACGGACCGTGTACTGGTCCATGGAGCATGACTTGGTCTGGAGTCCATCCCCAAACCTTGGCCAACTTTCTGCCCCACTTCACCGGACCCCTCCCGGATCGTGAAGTATCACACAAACCGTGGGGTGGTACGTGGGACTCTACTTGGCCCATAGCTTGGACCCCAACCCATGGGGACTCACTGGATCAACCCACGGGCACCCACACATACCGTGGACCACCAAACGGTCTGTGGTTCCAGAACCTTGTTTCCTGCTTCTTTCAAATTATGGGCAGCTTAACTGTTTTAGCCATAACTTTTACATATTAACTCCAAATTGATTGAAACCAGTTGCATTCTAAAGATAACTCAAAGAGCTTCGATTTTGTATATAGCATCCCACACAGTTCATACCGTACCAAAAGTTATGTTTTTTAAAGTACACTGCCCAACCGGCCCCATAACTTCACCAAGAGACCCATTTTGAATTCGGCCACTTAAATTCAACCCATGGATACCAAAATTAAACCATGACCAGTTTAACACTAACCTTGACCAATCATTACGAAGTTTGAAAATATTTAGATCATTACATACATACATGACTCAATCTACGACTTGTAGAGCATTCTATGAGTCATTACTAGGTCTCGTGGATGCAACTCCAGTTGTTGAACAGTAGCTAAACATTGTCCCACAAAACCCTTTACAACTTGTAGAGTACTCTACGACTCGTAAAGAGGGTTTCATGAACCCTTATTTCCCCTGTCTAGTTCTAAAATTTTCTTGTGTTTTTTTGGATTGCAATTCATGGAACTAATTCATTTCGTGATTGTGTGTCTTGCAGGTACCATGGCCCCTAAATCAAAGAAAGAAGAAATTAGAGCTATGAAGGCCCGCCTGCGAGACGAGGCCACAAATTTGAAGCATGCCCCCGAGGCTAATGGCTTTGTAGAGGTGTTTGGCATCCAGTCAGACTCTGATGTAGAGACATGATAGACTTGGGCTTCTTCTAGGTATGATACATTGCAGGCTATTATGGTCTGCCCTCCCCAGTCTGAAGAGGGATATGACAGGGCCAGTAGTAGTATTCAGATGACATCCTCTGAGAGAAGGTATGGATCTGGTTCTGAAGATGGGTAAGACTCCTCATCATCCTCTAGCCCTAGAGCACACGAGTCACATAGGACACAGAGCATATAGGTGGTGTGTCAAAGGCATCCAGACTATATTCAGAGAGGATATGAAGAGGAATGAGCATAGTAGACCTTCTCATTCCATACTGGAGGAGTCTCGAGTCATCACTAGAGGACTCAAAAATATCCCAAAGTTAGAGAACACCATCGCTCAACACGAAATCTAGTGGTTGACACAGCAGGCAGGGAGGTACTCACCGATATTGGTGAGGGAGTTCTTCACCTCCTATGCCGCTATTATCCATAACACTCTTCCCAAGAAGAAGAAACTCTTGGGCCAACCCAGTCTAGAGAAGGTTAGAGTGCGAGGCCAGGTGGTCGACATGTCAGAGGAGATCATCCGATGGATGTTACTTAGACTCGAGTTTGCAGTCCCTAGCTCCAAAGCAGAGTTCGATCATAGAGTGGAGCAAGCACGAGTCTTGGAGTGATGAGGGACCTAAGCATCGGGCCCATTTGATGAGATGGGTAGCTACCCACATTACTGCTTTCGAACCTGACCCTTCTTAGGTATCCACATCTTTGGAGCCTATCATCAATGCTTCGCTGAGTTTCCTCGCTAACTTTTGGTGGGCGATTTTTTGCTCGAGGATCCGACCAATACTTGCAGATAATACCCTAACGTTGGAGGGAGGTCGTATTGATTATTGAGAAGATCTATGAGGTGGCCCTAAGGAGGTCCACTACGATCTCCTTCCCGTGTTAGATGCATCATCTATGTTTGATTGTGAGGGGGGAGGGGGAAGGGGGTTCAAATATTGCATCATATGGACATACTAGTGGAGGTGCAGTGTACATTAGATGCCAGCCTGATAAAGGCCAAGGAGAATCTCGTTGCACTCTGTTGGGCACCGAGGCCACAGGTTATACTTCCAGATTTGCCCGCCTTAGTGCCTCCGATCGAGCCCTCCACTTCTGCCACTGCACCAACTGCGGAAAGGCCCCCACAAATAGAGACTACTAAGGGAAGGAGGCCCACTATTATTACTATTTCTACTCTAGAGTCTCTTTTCACGACTTCACCACCTGTTGGCATTATATTTGTGTCGGCAACATCCTTTTAGGCGTTGGCGCAGAGATTGAGGCATGTTAAGTCACAGTTGGCTCAACTACTACAGTAGATGAAGCTCTAGGTCCGCCAAGTTGTTATAGAGGCCGAGAGTAATATGTAGGCATTCACAGTTGTTGCCATCAAATAGGGGCTTACATCGGTGGATGCTCGCATTGACGCCTTTGAGGAGCGGGTCAAGACGAGCCTCTGCACAGCGGCTCCCGTTGACTTGTCGGCTATGCAGACGAAGATTTAGTAGCTTTGGGCTGACATTGCTGCAACATTAGTTACTCCATTAGTCTTGTCATCTACCATGCCAGTTGCAACATCTATTGAATATTTGTTTTCCCCAAAGGAGCCCACACAGACTTCTCTAGAGAAGAGGCCTCGCACAAATGATGTAGATGTGGAGCGCTTTGGTGGGGCGCGAATAGAGGAGGAGGACCTATGGATCACCTTAACTAGATCTCGGGAGGAGGATAAGGCCAGACAGGAGCGCGCACGCCAGCTGTTTAGAGGCGAGGGTACCTCCAGACTAGCTCATACTGTTGAGGAGTCCACCAAGCCTGTAGAGGGTGGACAGAGTGAGACTGAGAGAGGTGCTTAGGTGCCCAGGTATGTTTCTTTTGACCCCACTCCTTTATATTCTATTTGAGTGCATTGAGGACAATGCACAATCTTTTTGATGGGGTATGGGTGGTTATACAGCCTCAGTGAAGTCTGAGCAACTTTGGCCTATAACTACCATAAATTTTTATTCCAAAGGGTTTTCTTGCCTATGTTATTTCCCTGCAGATTTTATTTTATGTTGAACCGATATGTCTAGGATGTTTAGGTAGCATTAGTAGTAAATAGTATTAATATCCATGGCATAGTAATTTTTATGTAAGAATGATACCCATCAAAATTTTTGTTTAGCTTGTTTGATAGTACACAAAAATGATTAGGTTGTCTGATAGTGTTTGTTCTGATAAGTAGGTAAACTATGATAAAAAAACATGATCTGTTAGTTTGTGTTAACATGTAAACTAGTGTCATGAGTGAGTGAGCTTAATTGCATGATTCTTTTTTATGCTTTTATTCAGAACTTGCCCTATTACTTAAGATTTGGATTCTAGGTTAGTTGGTTAGGAAAGGATCTTAGGCCATTGTACTGATATAAACCCACTTAGCATAAATATAACCAACGAAAGATATTAATCATCCCTTGATCCCTATTTTTGAGCTTAAAATTGACCCTATTCTTTATAAATACCTAATAAGACTCGACCTTAATGAATGATGATCCCAAACTTGGCCCTAGTCTTTCCTTGAACATTGTGCACCTCAACTCAGGCTAAACGCCAAAGTTGAGGGAGGCCACCCAAAAAGTGGCCCTGGTTCAGAGGATAGATATTGTGCACCTCATCTTAGGCCAAAAGCCTAAGTTGAAGGTGGCTAGTATAAGGAGAAGTCATAAAAAGTGGAGAAAAAACTTAGTGATACCGAGAAGGGAGAAAAATAATGAAAAGGGTGAAAGAAAAATAATAAAATTTGCTAAAGTTTACAATAATGTAAATGAATAAGGGCAAAGTGCTAAAAAGAAAAGAAAAGCACCCTTAAGTAGTTGCCAAATTGGGAAAAAGGGAGAAGAAAATAAAATTTATAGGTTGGTAGGGTAAAAGTGGTGAATAATGTAGTATCAAAGAGGGTCGCAGTCACTATATTTCCATACAATCACTCCAAAGCCCCCTGAGCCTACATTACAAGCTTAGAAAGTCCTAACGTCATCCTAGTACGACTAGTCAACAAGTCACGATCTAGAGTATAGGGGCAAGCATATGGTATTGGGCACAATATTTGAATATCTTTTGTAAGGGAGAGTGTTTTAATATAGTCCCAATGAACTTAAATTGAAAATATCATCCAGAGTGTATGATGGGACTTTTTTCTATGAGGGCACTTGCATTGCATTGTTGATACTTGACTAAATCAGTGATACGTCACTTATTTGTGGTTGCATAGCTTGTCATAGTTGCACTGTTGGATATTATATTCTACATTGGCCTATTGGATAACTATCTAATATGTGTTTTGAGGAGACTTCGGTATCTCATGAGATTTTGATGTAGTCTCCGCCATTGGGTTGAGGTCTATGTATCTATGTGCTGCTTAAATAGATTGAGTCCGTCGCTTGAGGAAAAGCAACAATTTTAAGTTGAGGGTGTTGATGTGCTGCTAAAACACAACACTTCTAATTCTTAAAACTTGGAATTTTGTGTGTTCTCAAAGTAATGTTAGTAGATTTGATGTTTGTTTATGTTTATTATGCAGGATTTCAGTGTTGGCTTGATTTTGGGCTTGAAGTGCAAATTTGCAAAAGTTTTTGGTAGTTTACGAGACCCTCTACGGGTCGTGGGTCACTCCACGAGCCATATAGGAGGTTTCATTTGATGTTCCATTGAAGGGGTAAAAAGTGAGCCACACTCTACGAGAGAGGACCACGAGTCGTAGACCATGATACGAATCATAGAGTGTGGTCTTGAAGTAAAGATCATAAATTAAAGAGTTGCTGAAAGTATCTTAGATAAAACCCTTTACGGGTCGTGGAATCCTACACAACCCATGGATTGGTTTCGTCAAAGGTGCCAGTAGGATGCAACTGCATTCCATGATACCCCGATCCATGAGCTATGAACTGCCTCACAAGCCATAAAAGTTGCTCATAACTAATGTTGATATAGTTATCCTATTTTATTTCAGCTTTGTATTTTAAGTACTATTAATAGGTTTTTAGATTTTTTATGACATACACAATATTAGAAACAGGAATATACAACATAGAGAGTTTGTGAACATTGTGTTGTGATTTTGTTAATTCAAGTTTGCAATTACATTGAGAATTGGGATTTGTGCTCATCTATTCTTGTGCATAAGTAATTTAATTATGTATTCTTCTTGCATAATGTTTTAGCATACTTCAGACATGCGTGGCTAAATCCATAACTAGGTTGTGGGAACCATGACGAACTAACTAAGATAAAATTAGACAACTTGCAAATTCTTGGATGGTGTTAGGATGCATTAATTAATCTCTTCACTTTAACTGTGTTTTAACGGATGGCCAACATTAGCACTCACCTAGTATCACTTGCCTGATCCATGAAGTGACGAATAGGAAAAGCGTTAATTAACAGAAGTTGATTTATTTCTATCAACTAATCAATCTATCTAGATGTAGTAAGATTTTTCTGGGATAAAGTAAGGGTTAGTAAAGAAACATCACAGAGAATGATCAAGTAATGTGATGAAATTCACCTAGACGCCTGATCACGAGTTTAGGAGAACATAACTTACTGTCCTGTACCTAGACACCAGAAAAGAATCACAAGTATCCAAGAACACTTAGTTAGGGAGTCATGGGGAACACATAGCCCTAGTTCGTTTCTCTTTTGATTTCAAAAACATGCAATTTTAGTTTAGAATTTATTTTTACTTGCAAAACCCCTCTCGTTATATTTACTTTTCTATTTTTTGGGAGATAGTAGGGTATATCTATTCACTTTATAAAGTGTGCTAATCCAGAGTCTACCATATTCCTCGTGGGAACGATCCTAATCCTTGTTAGATTAAATACTTGATTACGTCCGCTTCAACCTCCAAGTAGAGGTATGTGATGAGCGTTAACATCGAAGTCCAGCAATTGAGTATATTAAATCATTTAATATATTTTCCTTTATTATTATCGTGTTGGAACATGACATGCAATCCCATATTATTATGTCAGAACGTGACACCTGATCCCATAATCTCGTGTCGTAACATGATACCCTGTCTCATAATATTTATGTTAGAACATGATACCTGATTCCATAATATCCCTATTGGAACGTGATACCCGATCAAAATATATCGTGTCGGAACATGACACCCAATCCAAATGTATTTAATTCATCATTCTTTATCATTACTTTCCACTTCATTTACAATATTTCATCAAGCCTTCTTTATTCAAGGCATAATTTATATAAGGCAAGTTCAAGATTATGGATTTTATGATCTTGGGATTACAGACCAATCACAACACATATCAATTATCCACACCACAATAATTAAATACATGAAATAATTTCTCACATCACTCAATAAATATCAATTACTATTAAGAGTGTTACACCCAATAAAATTACCAAATATCCCTAGATGAGAGAATGCTCGCATAATGCATCTTCTCTAATATTTTCAGCAAATCTGACGCCGGAATCGCTACCATAAAATAATTATGTGGAAAAATGATCTTGGTTGATTTTTAGAGAAACCAAATCAAAAGATATTTTTTGGAAAAAAGATGTGATTCCAGAAAAGTGCACGACAAGTTCGCATCACGGACTTTTCACAGACATGCATTTAATTTTAATCCCATTATTTTCTATGGGATTAGAAAATTTTTGAAAAAAATGAAGGTAGATGGAACAAGTCCGCACGGTGGACCTAGTTCACCGACCTTTTTCATCTAAGTTTTACATTTTTAATCTTACGAGGAGAATTCCAGATTTTTTTTCACCCCTCCTAAAGTTAACCCATGATCAATATAGATCATTTTTACCTAAAAAGGGTTGATAAACCCATTTTTAAGTCTCTTGCACTACAATTAAGAGAAAACTTTGAGCAAAGAAGAGGAGAAAAAGGCTAGGGTTCGTTGGATTCAAATCAATTCTTGCAAGATTGATTGTCATCCTTTATTCCAGGTATGTAAGGCTAAACTAAAACAATGTTATTCCATGTTCCCCCATAGAAAGATTGTGAAAGTTTTTTGTCTCTATGCATATTTTATTTGGAGGTTTTCTTGTAAACTATATATCTTATGCACTTTTACATGCTTGATGTTCAGCATGAACTTGTTTTACTAAATGAATATTTTTATACAGGTTGTCTCATAAACCCTAGATACTATTTAACAAAAGATTGCATGAATGAATCTAAGGATTGAGTCTAGAACCTTAATTTGAGAATGTTGATTGTGATTGTGATGTGAGCATGATGATAGGTTGATAGAACTTGATGGTACTGTCAGTCTTCAGAATTAAACTCTAAATATTGGTCTAAATTGAAATTTCTCCTACGTGATTATTTGATTCACTCTTGAAAGGTTGATAGGATTGATTTGTCGAATTGTTGAAAGATTAATTTACGAGAACTGATGAGTTGAAAGTGTCCATTAAGAGACTCACTGATTTGTTGATTTAATTTTATTATTTTATGATCACTAATTTTGGGAGGAGTATCAAGCACTGAATCAAGTAAGAGTTAGTCTGACTCAAACTCATTAACTACGTCTCCAAATGTACAGGAGGATTGAAACCGTTAACTTGGATGTTTTCTATTAATATGTCCTTGAAATAATAGAGGACTCATTTAATCTGATCCATTGTGGATCAATTTGTTCTTAACCTGGCAAGGTATTGGACAATTATGGAGACAAAAATGGGATCATTGTACAATCATTGACTCATAAGTGATTATTTTCAAATAAGAGAAACTCCCATAAAAGTTCTATATTGATAGTACTTTGAGTGGATTGGATTAATTGGAGTGAACGGATTGTTTATGATTGGTCATTGTCTAGTTTTTATTATTTCTTTAGACTTGTGATATTCTGATTGAGTATTTTTGCATTGATGATGTTCTACCTATATCTATTTCATTCAGTCATTTTACATACTTGTACATTCCACATATTGACGTCCATTTGGACTGCATCATTTTATGATACAAAGACAGGTACCAGAGATCATCAACAAACACTTTGTTGAGGATATTACTCACTTTTCGACTGATGGGTGAGTCCTCTCTAATCTCGGAGGATGCACATTATTTATTTTGTCTAGCTTTTAGAGTTAGACTTTAGACTTGTTTTCATTTTGAATTTATGTAGTCAAGGACCTGTCATTAGCACTATAAGACAGTTGATAGAGGCTTCATAGACTAGAGTATGATTGGTTTTGATTTGGATATTTATTTTGTGCTAGTTTCTTTCATACTAGTCCTTTTGATTTGATTTGACTATTTATATATTGAGACTTTCCACCTTTTATTTATCTTTAGTCTTCCACTGATATATTAAATTATGATTGAATAAATGTGATGAGGCCAAGTGATTTGTTTAGGGACTAGAAATAGTCTCTAAGTGTCGACCACTTCTAGGGTACCTTCCCAGGCCATGACAAATTTTGTATCAGAGCATAGAGCTCAAGTCCTAGGGAGTCTATGATGCCATGCCTAGTAGAGTCTTATTTATGGATGTGTTGTGCACTACACTTTATAAGAAGTAGTCTATAGGACATTAGGAATTGTTACACTTCTTTCATATTTTGATTTGTGCGATAGAGTTAAACTCTATGAAAGCCCTCTAATAATTCATGCGCTACATGCTTGCAGAAATGTGATCATGCCTCAAAGAAGAGTTTTCAGACATGTTAGGGCTAGAGGAAGTCTAACTAGATAAAATGCTAACCTATTTGAGATGCATAATTAGGACAAACCCATAGGCCTAGCCATTCTTGTCTTGCAACTACCACAGGTTGACATCAGTAGTGCTGAGCTTTGTCAGGCCATCCAGACTTTGGTCTACGCTGTGATAGCACTAGTTACTAGACAGGAAGCAGGCATGCAGGATGCTCCATATACATCCAGGGTTCCTGAGTTCTTGAGGATGAAACCGCCTAAGTTAAAGGGGTCGAAGAAGAATGTGAATGGAAGATGCTTTCAAATAGAGCCTTCATCTACTAGTGCACCTGCACCCAGGAATGAACAAGGGCCTCATAACTTTAGAAATGAGGGATCTCAGTCACAAGCTAGTGTGGCTCAAGGTTTTCAAGGCAAGCCACCATGTAGCATGTGTGGAAAATTTCACTTGGGAAAATGCCATGGAGGGAGCACTGGGTGTTACAAGTGTGGCCAAGTGGGTCACTTTCATTGGGAATGTCCAAAGTGGGATAATATAACTCAAGATTCTATATTGGCACCACCCATTAAAGAAAATTGAAGAGGTGTTACTTCTGGCATGAGTAAGAGCACATACTAACTATATGTCATAGGTAGTCTCTAAGATCAGGAAGACTCTCCAAATTTCTCTATAGATGTTGTAATGGATATGATTCGAGTCTTTATTCTTGATTGTTATGTTTTGATAGATCCTGGAGTCACTCCATCAGTTGTGTCTCCTTATATGGCTAATAGATTTGATAAAACTCTCAAGTGTTTTTCTGAACCCTTTAATGTATCTACTTCTATTGGTGATTCTATTCTAGTTGAGAGGGTCTATAGAGATTGTTTTGTGCTAATCTATCACAGAGATACCATGTCTAACTTAATGGAGCTAGTCAAGATGCATCCCTGTCTCTCTTATCTGAGACCTATTTTTGATGTTATCTATGAGAGAGAAACTTATCTCCCCAAAGGTTTATTGTTACTACCTAAGAGTTGATGCCCATGTTAGTACTAGACCCTAAGCTTGAATATTAAGGAGTAGTGTGAATGAGGAGATAACATTGTGATAGTGATAGTCTTAGTTAGAGATTTTCTTTAAAAGGGTTTCCATAGTGTATGATCGAGATGAAGACACTTATTTGAAAGAAAAATGATGCTATGGGTAGGGTACAAGTGCCCCTTAGGTAGAAATAGTGAATTGAGGATAGCGCATTAGATAAGAAGAGGCTTAAGAGGGTGTATCATGATAGTGTAAAGTTGTGTGAAGTTCTAATTTATGACTACTATAAGAATCTAGACAGTATTTTTGAGTTGTCAATGTAGAGTAGGTAGATGTAAGAATTCTTTGTCATCCCAAGTAATTAAGTCGATTGGGTATTATGGATAGATGATGATGATTTTTCTATTATATTCTAATTTTTATACAAATAAATTTGTGGGAGCACAAAAGTTGAGTGTTAACAGGCAAAAAAAGAGGAGGATTGATTGTAAAAGTTATGGAAAGCGGTTATGTACGCCTATAAGAGCAACAAGTATAGAAAGAATTCCATGGAGATAGGAGGAAGCTAAGAGTGGTCTCTTCGAAGAGAGTCTAAGTGGATCTTTCATAAATGTTACTATAGTATAACAGAAGAGTTTAAGATGTTCTTGGCGGATAGTGATTCCCTGATCGTGCGGAGATATGTACTTATAGCTTAGAAAAAGGAATTGATTTGCAAACTTATAAAGATGACCTTGAGCTAAGGGGGAGATGCTAAGGTGATAAACTAAAGTATATCTTGAGTTTTTGATAGTGATGGGTTGATCAAGATGGAACATTAATTATTTGCCATCTCATATATTCCTTATGCTTCAGTTGAGGTGATAATCTACTCTCGTCTGGTGTATGAAGGTCATGCCTATAGCCAAGTCCCATGAACCACATGTTGATTCCCATCTATGTTGAGTTCGGGGATGAGAACCAATAACATCATTTAAGATTTTTAATATTACCTCATAGATCTAAGAGTTTCCAGCCCTATGTTGAATGAGATATTATTTAAATTTTACACTATGTTCAGTTCTATGAACTCAGAATGAGTGTTGAAGGATGAGAGAAAACATACTTCATTATGAATGTTCTCAGACAAGATTTCTAGATTGAATCATGCTAATGATCTTTCATTCCAAGCTATTTCAATGATCCTATTTTCCAGACTTAATAGAAATGTTCATAATAGTAAAGGAGTGATGGTTGGTGAGAGAGAATGAGTGTTCTTGATTTTGATAATGATGTTGTACTGGTTCCATTTAAGGTTATAACTATGGAGAAGGAGTTAGCGAAACCTTGATGTGTGTGATAGATAGGTATGATAATATTAGTGTCTCTCTTGATAAGAGTTCATGTGATTATGGGTGTAGATATGCTATGGTAGGTTTGAAGATTCACAAGTGATGTTGACCTTAAAGAGGACATAAATTGGTTGGAGTGATAGGCTTGAATGTGTGGTTTCCATTATGTGAGTTTATTAAAGTGACGAGCATGAGCAGTATTCTCTAAGTACAAGTCACTATGGGAATATGAGACATAGATTTTGGGGGGTTAGATTGGTATAAGTATGATCATCTTAGGACTAGCACCTTGAAACTTAGAGTTAGGCGTGAACAAAATAAGAGGATGTGGTTAGGCATCAATTTGAATAGGAGTTATAAGCTTAAATTGATGGAGTGTAGTGCCATAAAAAGGAGCATAGTTGAGATGAGGTGTTGAGCTTGAGAGTATCCATAGAGTCTTGTATATCATGATGGTTCCATCCTCGATTAGAGTTGATGAATTCCTTTTTTTGTTCAAATAACTAATTGTCGAGATGATTAAATGATTCAAATTTATTGATTTTTGATGTTTCACTCGTGCCTGATGGTGAGAATGTCTAAGGTCATATCTCTACTCTTGATCTAAACTGATTTATCTATTTTGAGTCTAATTTGTGACTGTCTAGTTGGTCGATAGGTATGATGGTGATTCGCTAATTGTGATTGGTTGACTGATAAGTCTTGATTGTTATTCGTTCCTCTAGTCCACCCTTAGTTATCTATCACTCGAGGAAAATGATCCCAAGGGAGAGATATCATACTACCCATAAAATTACCAAAATACCCCTAGATGAGAGAATGCTTGCATAACATATCTTTCCAAACTTTTTCAGAAAATCCAAAGTGTCCCTATTTTTATGTGTTGGAATCTTTGGAAAAATAGGTGTGCTGTGAAATATGGGGGAAAGACTACTAATGTTGCAAGAATTAAATTTGCAATCTTCAAAGACCTTTGGTATCTTTTGCATACAGCTTATCCTTATATTGCTTGGCCTTCTAATTGGAGCGATTTGATTACTTTGGTCTCCTCTTGTGTTCATGAATACAAGATTTATAAAGTGCTTTGGACCCCTCCCCCCTCGGGTATGGTTAAATTGACTACGAATGGTAGTTGCTTAGGGAATCCGGGAAGTATTGGGGCAGGGGGTGTATGTCGGGATAGAAAAGGAGATATCATTTTTGCTTAATCCTATCATCTTGGCACGGGAACAAACAACTTTGCGGAGCTCCACGCAGCGTATTTTGGTCTGGAATGGTGCTGCCAGCTGGGGATACAGCATGTGCTGCTGGATATGGACTCCCAACTGGTAGTCCAGTGGATTAGGCAACTGGCAGCAGGGGCTGCAACTCCTCCACAGCAACTGGCAGCAGCTCCTCCACAGCAGCTGGCAACAGATCCTCCACAGCAGCTGGCAGCAGCTTCTCGGCAAACTCAGCAACTGGCAGCAGCATCGTCTCGGCAGATACAGCAGGTATGTATTCAAATTCATAATGTTATTCCGTTCTTTTTGTCATTTCATTGCAGGCACATATATAGGGAAGCAAATATGGTTGCGGATTCCTTGGCAAAATTGGGACACTCCAAATCTGTCCCGAAAGTATACGCAGCATTCCATGAGTTACCAAGAGAGGCAAAAGGTTATTTCAGGTTGGATAAATTCGGCTTGGCATCATTTAGAAGGAGGAAATTGAAACGTATCAAAGAACCCCCGTGAAGCACCTATGGACAGCCTTCAAGTGTTCAACATGGATGTAACTTGATGAGTTATAACTTTTTGAAGACTTAGTATAGGCTTGTTCTAGTTGTTTGTAAGGGGAGAGTCTCCCTTCTTTATGGCTTTCTTAGTTGTGCTTTATCTGAATATTTTTATGTTGACTAAGTTTAGCTCTCTTGGTTTATTATGGCTTTCTTAGTTTTTGTGTACGAGAGGAGTCCTCTCATAGGTGCTCTTAAACTAGGTTGGTTGTACAATAGAATATGGGGATGAACTGGCTATCCTTAGTAGGAAGGCCGATTTATGTACCATCATTAGGTGGAGGTAAGGTTCATGTCCCCCTCCGGTTTGTATTTTTATTTTATTTTATTTATAATAAAGCTTAGGGTGTTGCTCAACCCTGGCCGTCCAAGAGACTGGGGACCTCTTGGCGTAGGTCTAATTCTCTAAAAAAAAAAACTAATACCATCGTGAAAATAATTTGGCTACAATCTCAATGTCTTTCATAGATGGTCTTCCTAGCAACAGAATGGTAAAATATCACATTTGACGTTTTGCGAATTTCCCGGATTTTGTGCTAAAAGGAGGAACAGAGCTTAGCCTTAACATACCTTTCCAACGGATATTCGAATGCCCGAAGTTCCTTCATGAAATTTGTTCTCGAAGTCCTAAGCTTCGCAACAACTATATATATACATCTTAAAAATACCTACAAACAATCCATAAATTGGCATTAATGACCAAAAATTTCATATAGCGTCTATGCGAGGAAACATCCGTAGAACTTCATAAAAATGGTCGTAAAAGAGCCCCAAAATGATTGCCTGAACAAACCATCTATAAACATACAATAAAAATCAAGAACACAACCTTTTTTACATTCCAAAAATAGTCTTAAACATAGCTAATAAGAGGAAAAATAATCACAAAGTGTAAGACACGTATTTCTAGGCACACGGGCAGATTTTAATGGTAAAAATATGAAGAACATACCTAAATCTCTTAGGGACCTAGTGAGAGCTTTATCTTCAGCTTCTATACCGTTTTTGGATGAAAAGTATTCATTTTTATATTTAAAACATCAAAATAGCTGACATATAGTTGGGCTTGACCCGACCCGGCCTATGACCTGATTTCCTGCTCGAGAAGTTGCGGTAAAATTCTCACAATTTTTTATTCGGAATTTGAATTGATACGCGATTTTATGCGTTGCAAACTAGACTTGTAGAAATTCAATTTGATAGGTCATGGACCTTCTAACTCCTTATATTTTGGGAGATATGGTCTGATACATTTGACCCAAATTTAAGATGGATTACCTTAAGAAGTTTACTATAACTTTGGCCAACATTTATATTGCAACTTGCTTGACTCCAAAACTTAACATATGAACTTTGAGATATTAAAATACCCCTTAACAATCCATTATTATCAAAGTATGCACTCTTAGTCCCATCTGAGAAGTGAAACTCAATTTAAATCTTCTGAAAAGGGTGAGGTGCCACTTGGGTCATCTCTCTAATCCCGAATATGCATTTAGGGGATTCCTTTGACTTAAACTTTAATCCCTTGATATTAACACCTATTTGCAGCCTTATTAACCTTAGGTTCTATCTTGATTCATATATTTCTTATACAACATGCTACAATATGTATATTATGGATGACAAGAAATACAAGGTCTCACAATCTCCCCTCCCCCCTCATTAAGAACATTTGTCCGCAAATATTTCAAGGAAGCCCCTTTACTATCTATCACTATGTAATATTTGAGGATATACTTGTTACCCTTTCAAATCATAAATTGACTTTTGAAAATTCCAACTAATAGGCTTCGTATAGCTATTCTGCGATAAAATATACAAATTACACTTCCAAATTCTTTGAAATTTAAGTTACTATAAAAAGATAAGTGCCAATTTTGAAATGTGATGCACCTTAAGTGATAAATATATAAGGGTACCTTTTTATCATTTCCTCTTCGGATTTCCAAGTTATTTTCTCACTATTGTTGTCCCACCACAACACTCTCATGGAGGCCACTTCTTTATTTCGAAGCTTTCTCACTTGTCGATCTAAAATAGCCATTGGTACCTCATCATAAGACATGTCTTCAGTGATATGGATATTCTCAATGTGAGTAATACACAAAGGATCTCCTATGCACTTCCACAATATAGACACATGAAACACCAAATGAACTGCTCTCAATTCTGAAGGCAAATCAAGATCGTATGCCACCTTGCCAAACTTCGAATAATCTGATATGGTCCCACATACCTAGGACTAATCTTTATTTTCTTTTCTTAACGTACGACACCCGTCATAGGTGATACTTTTAAGAAAAATCCTATCTTCTACTTCAAACTCTAAGTTTCATCATTAAATGTCCATATAAAACTTTTCCCGACTTGAGCCATTTACAATCTGTCTCTTATTAGTTTCACTTTTTCATTGCTTATTGAACTAGATTAGGGCCTAGCAACTTTGCCTCCCCAACCTAAAACCAATCGATCGATGACCTACATCTTCGCGCGTATAGTACTTCATAAGGTGCCATTTGAATACTAGCTTGAAAGTTGTTATTATAGTTAAACTTGATAAGAGGTAGATGATCATCTTAGTTTCATTTAAAGTCTAGCACACAGGCACGTAACATATCCTTAATGGTCTAAATGGTACGTTTTTCCTATCCATCTGTTTGTGGATGAAAAGTAGTGCTAAAATTTACTTGAGTACCCAGACCATTCTGAAAAGACTTCAAAAAATATGTCATAAATTAAGCCCCTCGATTAGAGATAATAGATAATGGAACTCCATGAAGGCGAACAATCTCTCGAATGTAAAGCCTAGCATAATCCTCCACTTAATATGTTGTTCTTACTGGCAAGAAATGAGCAAATTTTGTCAGTCTATCTATAATTACCCAAATAGAATCACATCTGTGTGGAGCACAAGGAAAACCAATGATGAAGTCCATATTTATGATGTTCCATTTCCATAGTGGAAGTTAAATATACTGAGCTAGGCCTCATGTCTCTTATGTTCTGCTTTAACTTGCTGGCAATTGAGGAATTGGGCTACCATCTCTGCAATATCTTTTTTTTTGCCATTCCACCAACGGATTTGTCGAAGGTCCTAATATATTTTTATCACTCCAGGGTGGGCTGAATATCTAAAATAATGGGCCTTAGAAAGGATCTTGGCATGAGTCCTTCGATGTTTGGCAGAAATAAGGAGACCCTGGTACCTAAGGACTCCATCTCCAGTTAGCTCAAATGAAGAATGTTGCTATTGTGGAATACCTTCCCTTAGTGTCATAATCTTAGGATCCTCGCATTGTCACTCTTTTACTTCAGTGACAAAGGAAGATTCTATTGTATTTTGAACAAGTACACCTCCATCCCCCGCATCTAACAATCACACTTGCAAACTAGCTAGCTGACATAGATCTTTTGTCATTCAACCTTACTAGCTTCAACATGTCTTAGACTTCCCATGGACTTCCATCTAAGTGCACCAGCAAAAACATTAGCTTTGCCAAGATGGTATAAAATTTTAACATCATAATCCTTTAGTAGTTCTAGCCACCTCCTTTGGCGTAGGTCTAGCTCCTTCTGTTTGAATAAATATTGGAGGATCTGGTGGTCAGTAAAAACATCAACATGAACCCCGTATAGATAATGCTACCAAATCTTTATGGCAAAAACAATTGCGGCAAGCTCAAGATCATGGGTAGGATAGTTTTGTTCATGTTTTCACAATTATCTGGAAGCATATGTGATAACCTTACCATGTTGCATAAGAACACAACCTAGGCCAATTCTCGAGGAATCACAATATACAACATAACCTTTGGTTCCATCCAGAAGAGCCAAGATAGGTGTGGTAGTAAGCCTTTTCTTCAGCTCTTGAAAACTTTTTTCACATGCTTCAGTCCACTGAAACTTAGTTACTTTTTGCGTCAACCTTGTTAGTGGTGCAGAGATAGAGAAGAATCCCACAACAAACCTCTTATAATAACCTACCAAGCCCAAAAAACTACAGACCTCTGTTGGATTCAAGTGTCTTGGCCAGGCCATTACTGCTTCAATCTTCTGGCCATCAACCTTAATACCATTGCCTGTAATATCATGTCCAAGAAAAGCTACTGAAGTTAACCAAAATTCACATTTAGAGAATTTAGCATATAACATGTTGTCCTGGAGAGTCTGTAATATAGCTCGCAATTGATCTCTATGCTCAGCTTCTGACCGTGAATATATCAAGATGTCGTCAATAAACACGATCACAAATTCATCCAAGAATGGTTTAAATACTTGATTCATTAGATACATAAAAGAAGTTGGGGCATTTGTAAGCTTAAAAGACATGACAAGGAACTCAAAATGTCCATACCTCATCCTAAATGTTGTCTTTGGAATATCAACATCCCTAACTCGCAACTGGTGGTACCTCAATCATAAGTCAATCTTTGAAAAGCATTTGACACCCTGCAACTGGTCAAACAAGTCATCAATCCATGGAAGAGGATACTTGTTCTAGATAGTGACTTTTTTTAGCTGCCTATAATCGATACACATCCGTAGGGATCCATCTTTCTTTCGAACAAAGAGTACTGGAGCACCCCATTGAGATGTACTTGTACTAATAAAGCCTTTATCGAGTAAATCCTTCAATTCCCGTAGCTCTGCATGAGCCATTCTGTAGGGGAAGTGGACATAGGCTTCATATCAAGAGAAAATCTATAGAAAATTTGATATCCCTTTCAAGGGAAATCCCTGGAAACTTATTAGGGAATACCATCATGAATTCATTCATAATAGGGACTGACTTAAGGGTCACTTTCTAACAAAATGTCCTGCCTGCCCCCAATGGTAACATGCACCTGAACCCTTTCTACACTACAAGTGTGAAGCTTACCACATTGTGTACATGGAGGAGTGGATTGTCTCAGTCATGTAGAATGCTTATGTTAACGAGCCTTACACTGGCCTAAACTCTGCCCTAGTCTAGACTGAATATAATGATCAAGTCACTGGCCCTGTGTCTGTGGTGGGAAATTACCTACCGATCAAGGTAGACATCTATGAAACTGGGGTCTAAAATCACCCCGTGGCTCCCTATAAGACCTCATAGTACGAGCCCTCTTATTCTACTCCCTATCTCTCTGGGTATCCTAAATCTGATGAGAAAGGTTCTCCATAGTCTGAGCAAAAGCTTGTGTGTGAGAAATATCTACTCCATCCTATAAAGATGTTATCGTGTAGTCTCTGATCAAATGATCCCCCAAACTATTCATATAATGATGAACTCTGATGCTCATGATACATACAATATCTGGAGCATATCTAGCCAAATAATTGAACATAAGACTATACTCTCTTATGCCCATATTCCCCTGCCTCAAATTGATAAACTGGTTAAGATGGGTCTCTCGAACTTCCTATGGCAAGTAATGGGCTAAAATTGACTTAGAGAAATCTTCCCACTCTACTGGAAGGGCATCAAGCCCTCTGGATCTCTCCTATGCCTTGTACCACAAGATGATGACATCACATAGTCGAATGGAAGCCAACTCCACAACCTTGGTGACGGAGGCATACATCACCTTCGTTACTTTATATATATGTTTTATAAAGTCTCATGGACCTCCAGTGGGACTGGTTCATGTTAAATCTTGGAGGGTTCAAGTGAAGAAACTCTTGTACCTTTGAGCTCTTGTTTGATCCCTTATGGTGTCTATTCTCGCCTCTAGTTGTCTCTCATAAATATAAACCATCCTAGTCAGTAGCTAAACTGCCTCCATCATCCTTTACTCCCCAATCTCTAGTAGGTATGGGGGTACTGGATGTCCTTGGGCTTCAACAGGTGTCGGTGAATCTGGTACTATAGATACTTGAGAGTCCTTGTGTGCCTCTATGGAGAATATATCCCCCTGACATGGCAATGAATGATCAGTACCTTCTCTCTTATCCATATCTATCGCATGTCATGCCATCTCCTGAGTATAGGAAACCCGTTAAATAAAATAAACCATATAACACAATTTAGATTTCATATATTCCTATAACTTTGCTCTATAGCACAACTTATTTAGAGAAAGAATTGTAACCATCCCTAAATGCCTCGTAGCCTCATGCTTATAAGTGTGGTGCACGACACACCAATAAGCAAGACTCTACTAGACACGGCATTATGGACTCCCTAGGATACGACCTGCTCTGATACTATATTTTTCACACCTAAAAAAAAGAGTAGGCGCGAACGGTACTCGATACCGTTATTGGCCGAGTAAGCCACTGAACATACTAAATGACTAGCCTAGGGTCCAAAAGATCGGGCAACATAACATTTGAAAAAACTAAGCTTGGATCATTTGGGTCATGGCCTGGTCAATAATAAATCATGTACATCAGGATAGGTAAACCAAAATGATAAAGTACTGGATAACCAACAAGGCTGCAACAACAGAGGTACAGTCATACACTACATATGTACATACCAATCCAATGACTGGAGACTGAAAGGTACCAAAAAAACCCAAAATAATATGTCCACAATAGCCTCAAAGAGTGTCATTAACATTGCCAGGATAGGGCCCCGACTATACCTAACTGTACAACCAAAAAGTAAGCATCCTGTGAAAGCTCCAAGAAGAGGTGGAGCTTACTAACTCACAGATGAACCAGGATCCTGGTGGAGGGGTCGGTCAAAGTCCTTTCCTGAATCTGCACGCACAAAATAGAATGTAGCATCCCTAGGAAATAGGATGTCAATTCGAATAAACATGTACTGGTATGTAAGGCAGAAAGTAAAATCATAGATAACTGTAGTAAAAAGGGTAATAGAAATACCACTTGTAACTAAAACTCAGGTAACCTTATTGGCCAACACTCAACCTCTTAGTGAAAAAATATGCATGGTATGTTCGAGTAATCGTATCTCGTGAATACATATATATATAGATGAAAATGCATGATATACCCAACCAAATGCTACCAATGGTGGTCCTTTCAGGGAGCTACTCGACATCATATTTTCCAACTTGTGGCCATCCGTATCATATACATATTTATAGTTAGTTGGGAAAATAGACCCCATACTTCCGATTATAAGCTCGAAGTCCATGTATAACGTGAAATGTATGATATGAATGCACATCATAGGTCATAACATAAATTCAGCCAATCTTGGCTCATTGGTACACTTATTCACATAACATCATAATTATTGTCGTAACATATACATTTGGACCGTGGAATTTTACATGTCTTTCAAATAAGTTTGACAACTTAAATCAATATTTAGAATGATGCCTTAATTCTTAGAATGTTCATAAAGGTGTTTCACATAATGCATACACTTGGTTTCATGTCAATTAGTAAAAGAAAATACTAAAAAGAATAAAGTGTATTAGTAGTTTAAAAAGAAGCGTTATACTGGAGATTATTGGAAAATAACATGTTGCTTTTTAAGTTCTTCAAATATGGTGTTAATAAGGAAAAAAGGATTGATAATGAATATTATATTCCCCTCGTAACATGCCTTTATTTTTAGTGACACCCCATAAAAAAGGAGCAACACCTCAACATATGGACTGGTAGTCAGGAAAAACTAATAAATTGATCTATAGATATTGAATGTCTAGTTGAGCGTTCGAATGGAATATCAAACTAATACAATCGTGAAAATAATCCACCTACAATTTCAGTGCCTTTCACAGAAGGTCTTCCTAGCAACAAAATGGTAAAATATCACATGTGACATTTTGGGAATTTCTCGGATTTCATGCTAAAAGGAGGAACGGAGCTTAAGCCTTAACATATCTTTTCAACGAACGTTCGAATACCCGAAGTTTCTTCATAAACGTTATTCCCGATGTCCTAAGATTCGAAACAACTATGTATACACTACTTAAAAACACCTACAAATAGTCCATAAATTAGCATTAATGAACAGATTTTCCATATAGCGTCTATGTGAGAAAACATCTGTAGAACTTCGTAAACCTGGTCGTAAAAGAGCCCTAAAACGATTACTTGAGCAAACCAGATGCAAACATACAATAACCAGAAAGAATACAACCTTTTTCACAGTTCAAAAATAGCCCCAAACACAACTAATAAGAGGAGAAAACAATCACAAAATGTAAGGCATGCATCTCTAGGCACATGGGAGAATTTTAACGGTAAAAACACGAGAAACATACCTAAATCTCTTAGGGACCTGGTGGGAGCTTTCTCTTCAGCTTCTCTACTGTTTTGGGACGAACATCATTCATTTTCATATTTAAAACATCAAAATAGCCAACATATAGTTGGTCTTGACCCAACTCGGCCCATGACCCAGTTTCCTACTCGAGCAGTCGCGGTAAAACTATCACGACTTCTTATTCTAAAGTTGGATTGATACGTAATTTTATGCGTTGCAAACTAGACTCATAGACCTTTAATTTAATAGTGTATGGATCTTATAACTCTTTATATTTAGGGAGATATAGTCTAATACATTTGACCCAAATTTAAGAAGGATTTCTTAAAGAAGCTTACGGTAACTTTGGCCAACATTTATCTTGCAACTTCCTTGACTTCAAAACTTAACATATGAACTTGGGATATTAAAATTCCCCTTAACAATCTATTATTATCAAAGTATGCACTCTTAGTTCCATCCTAGAAGTAAAACTCAATTTAAATCTTCCAAAAAGGGTAAGGTGTCACTTGTGCCATCTCTCTAATCCCGAATATACCTTTAGGGGATTCCTTTGACTTAAAACTATAATCCCTTGATATTACCACCTACTTTCAGCCTTATTACCCTTAGGTTCTATATAGAGTTATATATGCGTTATACAACATGCCATAATATGTATATTATGAAAGACGAGAAACATGGGGTCTCACAATCTGAAATAGTCAATTGATAATTAAAATTTAAATTGTCAAGAACACAATGTATTTGACCACAATAATATATGAACAATCACCAAAAGTGTGAAATACACATATGTCCTTGTTTGTCTAACCCAAAACATAGTATAAAAATAAATAAAAATCTACAAGGACTATTAAAAGACATCAAAATACAATTTGAAATGAAATAGGAAAAATTGAATTTGACACCTTCCATGAGTTAATATACGGATCGAAGACGCATCCACAACTCATGATCTTTATTCGTACTCCCCAATTGTGTAGGATTAGAATACTTTCCATGGACCATGTCTACGATCTGTGAACCCTTTTATGGCTCGTAACCACTCTTCATGGAAATTAGAGAGACTTTACATAGTTATGGGATCTCAACCACGAAACCACAATTGACGACTCATCCTATTATTACTTCTGGAATTGGTCTTGTCGAAGTCAGGATGAACTTCCTAGCTACAATTTCTCATCCAAGGCTGGTCTTTCAACTTGTACTTATATTCACAACTCATAATTTTTGGTTATCAAAGTTAGACTTTCTTCCTGATCTCTGAATCTTAACTACGAACATCATCTACAGCTCGTGAATCAAACCATGGCTCATAGATGGGCTCATAAAGCATATAAATAAGATTTGTACTACTGAACTTCGACAACTAATGCTCAAATTCTATTTTCCTGCAAAACATACATTAGTTCCACTAAAATGCGTTAGAGAACGTACAAAAATTTCTAGTTTTAAGAATCAAAAGTGTTATATTTTGATGGCACATCAACTCCCTTAATAGAAAATTATTGCTTGTCTTCAAGCGACAGACTCAATCTAAACACAAGCAGCAGCAATACCAAGACTTGCATCAATCACACAACATTTGAATAGTCTATACTCAATAATTAATACCCTCTTCATCAATGCAAACATGGATATTTATCAAGTAAACAAATGTGGATCAATGAATGGTAGAACTATCTTAGCAAACATGACTTACATATAAAATCAACAATCATCATGAAAATTTAGGACCAATAATGTGACTCGTGCTCCCTCACAAACAAAGAAGTTTGATTCACACATGTAATTTAGAAACTTTTCGCAAACAAGGACTAAGTAAATACTAACTCTCACAAAAGAAATTCAACTATTGTATACACAATACCATAGACTTGCCCTTATTTTCTATACCTTGAGTTTTGATGTCACGACCCGGATAGGGGACCTAGATGTGACATGGTGAAAGAGGACCCGAAGACCCTCGATCAAGCCATCATAG
>JBCEWC010003593.1:0-29775 GCA_038996855.1 Solanum aculeatissimum
GAATCTCTTCAATCTTGAGGAAGGTTTTGGATAAGGGTTCTTGAGAGAAAATGTGTCTAAGTATGGGAGAGGTATTTTGGGAAAATGTTTAGAGATGGGAATTGAATTAATGCTATATAGGAAATAAAATATGTCCTTGAAAAAACGGGTCCAACACTTAGAAAAAAAAATGAGGCTTATGAACAATAAATTTGCTCTATGGAAATTGCATTTCCTGCACGGATGGATTTTACAAAAATGGGCATAACATCTTCGTTCGAACTCCAAATGAAGTGAAACGAAGTGCGTAGGGTAGATAACTCAAAGGGCTTTCCATGGATATGTTATGGGACACTCAATTATTTGTGTGCTAAGAGATATGACCCTCCAAAGTAGACCCTCGAAAAAGGCTTTACTTGGAAATTTTGGATTTTGATACGGTTTCTCTAAAATTTGGGTTAGACCCATTTCCCACTCAATTTTACCCCCTAAGCAAGAATATGAAGTCGGATTTTCGAAAAACAAAACAATTTTTTAGATATAGCTAAAACAAGTTTCCGGTAACTTCTGAAGCACATTTTTAGGAACTTTTTGGGTCGTTTCATATATATACACACATACACACACTGCTGATGGAGTAATCAATTGCTGCGAGGATGAACTTGATTAGAATCTGCATCCAAAGGGGACATAGAAGTAGGGTTGAGTACAATTCACATATACCTAGTGGGTTTTATCGATTGGGCATTAGGAATTGATTAAGCTATGCAATAAATTAGGAGCACTTTAACTTGCACACAGAAAAATAGTCCGACATCGATGTCGTCAATTTATATAAAACGATGCGGATAAGATAAACATATAATCTCAAGTATACATAATATCACAAATAAGCTAATTCAAGAATCAACAATATGTAATGCAATGATATGGAATGATGCAATGCATGGATTGTACTTATGGAATCAAGACTATCACACAGCCTGACGTATATACCTGCCGAGCTATGCTACCAGACAGGACCCATGGGGTCTCGCAAACCATATACCTTGATATATTCATAATATCTCATCATCCTTGCCACCTAACTCGTGGTCAAGGAATCACAATAGCAATGTCTCATCCTCTTTGCCACCTAACTCGTGGTCAAAGATTTTTAAAAGGTGTCTCATTTTATCACAAAAATCACAATATTGATATCCCATTCTCCTTGACACCTAGCTCGTGGGCAAGAATTTTAAAAATGCCACATTTTCTTTCAAAAAAGTGATCCCACAATCTCAACCTACCATGTCTCGTCAAAGGATGTATGCATGTCACACACAAGTATATATAAGCAATAATCATCCCCACAAACATGTAATAGTACTAGAGTTCTCAAAACTCAATAATTTATGATCAACACCCTTATTTTTATATAAGGGGAAGGAATTTCATGAAATACACAACCATCATTTGTAAGGCTCTTTACTTTTCACAACATATCACAATCCACAATTGATGTAAAAAACTTTTCATTCTCAAAGTATGATATAATCACAACTCATCTCAAGTCATTTCATTTCACAAGTATAATATATTCATAGTTCTAGAATATATTCATAATTCATGTCAAACATTTCATTTCACAAGTATAATACATATTACAAGTGTCCAACACAACTAACTCAATATAACACATGTTCACGAAACATGCAAGATAACAAGTAAAGCCCCACATGGGCAACACAACATAATCACAACTTTTTAATCATGTTACGATCCCATTTCATTGTCTACAACATAAGGATAACCAACACCCAACTTCAATTTCAAAGAAGGTTAGTCAAACCTACCTCAAATGTTGGAATTGAACCTGAACACTCCTACTAGAGGAAATTCTTGAAATATTAATTCCAGATCAATTCCCAACTATCAACAATGTAAATTACTCATTAACATAATCCCAACGACACCCATATTATAAGGCTTAAATTTCGAGGGGAAAATTATCCAAAAATAGCTTAAAATTCAAAAATAAAAATCTAAAATTTTAGTGCAAAATCACACTCTACAAGTAGTAAGGAGTTCATGGCCGAAAATTTTCATGCCCCAAGTCTAAACTTTGAACATGACCATCACTAAAAAATCATATTTGGTTCCAAATGAATGACGTAAATATTTTACCCAACATAAGACTTAAACAACAAGAGGTAGGCTAGGATTAGGAACAACAACTATAATACTACAAAGATTTCAAAAATAAAAGGTAAAACAGTTGTGTAAATAAAAGTCTGGAAAAAATACTGCAATACGGTTTCCCTAGTCTATGAAGCCTCTAAATAGTCTAACTAAGAGTGAGTACCGCGATAAGCTATGGTTACCTCAAATAAAGAAAATGCTGGAAATCATAAAAGAACATAATGTGCCTCTAACTACAAGGAGGCCTCACTAGTAGTAGCACAGAAAAGTTGGATCTTCAGTAGTGCGCCTGCTGAGGATCTTGTCTATCACCTACGTCTTCATCATAAAACGATACAGGTCTAGAGGACGTTAGTATATGAAATGTACAGGCATGTAAAATAGCCAACACAGGAGTTTGATGTCAAATACTCTCTCAATACTTAACACAGAAAATAACTCAATAATAGGAATAAATACACTATAAATATATTATCTGTTTTAATGCATAAATACATGTACTCAAGTATATGAAAATAATGTACTTTAACTTGGGAAGTTTTTCTAACCGACAATCATCATTATGATACAACGTCTTACCCACGTTGCTAGACCCATCCCATACCTTTCAGGATAAGAGGCGATCTTTACTTATGGATTCATTTAAATTGGCCATCTCAGTGGCATATGAGGAATTGTACCATTTTGGTACGATTCTATCCTAAGTTGGCTACATAGTTTATGAGTTTGAGTTGTTATTATTCTTATTCATATCGACGCTCAATACTACTCCCAAAATATCATTATATGCTCATAAATATAAGAATGAATTTACTCAAAATACCACTTTAGTCTTTTGGTCAAACAAATTATTAATCCTGAAAAGGGATACTTATTATTGATGGTCACCTTGTTTAACTGACAGTAGTCTATGTACATCCTAAGAAAATCATCCTTCTTTCGTACGAATAAAACTGGAGCTCCTTAAGACGAGATGACAGTGCTGGTCTAGATCACTTGGGCTAAAAGGATGATTGACTCCTACTTGTTGGCCACTTCTTGCCAGTATCATGACTAGATATCTTAGCTCTCTTGCTTCGATACTCCTCTTGGTCCTTCAACTTCTCTTCTTCCACCTGTTGCATATAAGTTATCAACCTGCCTATAATTATGTCTTCTATCAACATAGTTCTCCGACCCTCTTTGTTAGTCAATCGGGAGATCCTAGCTACGAACAAACTCGTCTTGCTCCTCATGTCATATTCCATATCTAGATAGCGGGATAGTTGCGTGAACTTAATACTGTACTCTCGCACACCCATCGATTGCTACTTTATGTTCAAAAATTCTCTCACCTTAGGTTCTCTTAGCTCTCGCGGAAAGAATAGACCTAAGAAAGTCTCCTCAAATGCTTGCCAACTCAAGAGTGGTGCTCCTTCTCCCCTAGCTTTTTTTCACTGATCAAACGACAACCTTGCCACTCCTTGAGCTGGTAGAATGCCAACTCAACATGTTCAACATCACCCATGCGCATTACTTGGAACGCCTTATAAATATCATCTATAAAGTCCCTGGGGTCCTTACTCAATATCGACCTTTTGAAATCTGACGGGTTCATCCTAAAAAACTCATGAACTTTGGAAGTGTCTGGGTCATCCTATCTGCCAACTCCCTATCGATCTCCCTGTGCTATAACTGCCTAAACTAAAGTCTGAATAGTCTAACGAAGCTCAACATTGGTGATATCAGCCGGTGTGGTTGCTCCGCAGGCGTAGCTAAACTTATGGGTCTCTCAGGTACTTATGGGTCAAACTAGTTTACATTACATCTGGTTGGGCGTCCTCTACCCCTAACTTTCCTGGCAACTCTTCTTGGTGGCATAATCTAAAAATTAATGTGTGAATGTATGAGTTAGAAGAGGTTAACCAGAGCTAAACTTTGAAGCACGAAAAAGAATGCCAAAGGAGGTTCAATGCTTCCTAGCCTTCCTATTATTGATGTGATGTGCTTCACACCAATAATGCGAACTCTATCGGACACGGTTTCGTAGACTCCCTAGGACACTAGTACCTTGGGCGTTGATACCAAGTTTGTCATGCCTCGAGTCTAAACTCTGGATGCGGTCGACACTTCAAAACTATTTCTGATCCTAAACGAACCAAAGGACGGACTAATTTAGTCAGTGAAAGACTCAAATAATAAAAGGTAGGCTAGAATTAGGCACATCAACTATAATACTCTGAAGATCTAAAAACCAGAAGGTAAAACAGTTTTGTAATTTTTTTTTTGAGTAAAATGAAACGTTTCAATACTGGTTCTCTAGTCTATGAAACCTTTAAATGGTCTGGCTAAGAGTGGGTACCACAACAGGCCACAATTTCCTCAAACAAAGAAAATGTTGGAAATCATAAAAGAACATAAGGTGCCTCTGACTATAAGGAGGCCTTACCAGTAGTAGCAAGAAAAAGTTAGATCTTCAATGGTGTGCCTATTTAGGATCTCGTCTATCACCTGTATTTGCATCATAAAATGATGTAGGTCTAGAAGACGTACGAGCGTGTAAAAGAGTTCGATGTAAAATGCTTACTCATTGCTTAACACCGAAAATAACTCAATGATAGAAATAAATACACTAAATATACTATCTGTTTTAATGCAAAAACACAGGTACTCAAGTATATGAAAATAATGTACTTTAACTTGGGGAGTTTCTCTAACCAACAACTATCACTATGAGCATCGTGATGATATAACATCTTGTCCATGTTGCCAGATCCATCCCATACCTTGTTAGGGTAAGGGACGATTTTTACTTATGGATCCATTTAACTTGGCCATCTCAGTGGCACATGAGGATTCATATCATTTTGGTACGGTCCTATCCTACGCTAGCTATGTAGTTTATGAGTTCATGTTATTATTACTGTTATCCATATTGGTGCTCAATACTACTCCCAAGATATCATTATATGTTCATAACTTTAAGAATGAATTTAATCAAAATACCACTTTTGTATTTTGGGACTCATCCTCGCTTTAACTTTCTCAATTTATCATATCTCTTTAAAACTACAATCTCATTCAATGAAAGTGTATGAATTATCCTTGTATTCCTCAGTTAAATGTTATGATAGTAATTTAAAGTGTACAACATATTTCGAAAATCATGATATACAATTTTTTCAGTCAACTTACAGTTGAACTTGAAAATCTTCACAATTTTTTTAGAGTTATAATTGAACCTAGGATTTCTTAGATTCACAACTCCCTCAACATCACGACATTTAAATACCATAGTTTACTTTAAAGAAGACAACTAATGCATGGAATTCAAGGGGATTTACTCAAGACAAGGAAAAAACTTGAAACTCATCTCGTGCTTTAACTGGGTGAAATTATTGGAATCCAAAATTTCTAGAATAGGGTTAATTCATACTTTGGGAGAACCTTTCATATCTAGAAGTTCAGAGATTAGACTCAAACTGAAAGAACGATAGTTGAATGCTTGGAACCCTAACCCTTTTTTCTCTTTTCAATTCTTATTCTTGAATGATCTGAGTATGAATGAGATGAAAGGGTTGTGGGTTACTTTCAAGGGATAGAATAAATCCAAAAATGACATGGTTTTGATTAGAAAAGGACAGGAAAGGTCAAAACTGCCCTTCACTAAAATTGTCGAATGGAACCATGAGACCTCATCTTCAGGTTTCTGTTCAGTCTACGGCTCGTAGGTTGGCATCTCGTGGATGCTAGAGATCTTCAGTCTTGGGTCTATGATTAAGGTTCTATGGGTCGTAGAACCTTCTACTGGTTGTGAAACCCTTTCGTGGATCTCAGATGAATTTTAAGGTTTCTGAGGTTGGTTCTACGAGGGCCAATCTACGGTCCATAGAATTTTTTATGTCTCGTTAACATGTCTCGTCCTGTTCAACTTTGGTCCAACACAGAGACTTGGTTTCTCATAGCTTGAAACAGTGAGGCCTTGTTTACGGGCCATAAAAGGATCTATGACTCGTAGATTAGGCCTTTTACTCACTTTTTTTCAAGTGTTAAGTGGACCTATGAGGCCCCATCTACGGTCTATAAAATGGTATAGGGACCATAAATACAGTTCGTAGATGCTCCTCTGGCACCAGAACCAGATTCAATCCCTGATTTTATGAACTTATCTAAGTTAGAGTAATTAGAGGGATGTTACAAAAATCCCATAAAGTTGAGCAAGAATTGAGTTCAAAATTACTATCTTACAAAGTTCATGAAAAATCAAGAATTTAAAATTGAAATCATAAAATAATTTATGGGAATTAAAGCTTTTAAGTTGGAAATTACTTACCCAAAAAATTTCCTTGAAAAATCCTTTCTCAAATCACCTTCCCAAGCTTCAAGGGTTCACAAATAGTGAAAAGGGGTCAAATCCCGAATATGCACTGATCAGTTTCCAAAAATCAAGTTTCAAATGCCCCAAAAGTGGCCCAAGCATAGCTTTTGTGACTCTAGCGATGACCTGTCGCTTTAATGGGGTTTCACTTTTGTGATACTTGGTTCGCTTTAGTGAACCCATTATCGCTAAAGCAATGGGTTCCCGCTTTTGCGGAGGTCACTTAAGCGATCAGGTGCCCGCTTAAGCGGTATTTGCACACCATATATTAGCAAAAATTTTCAGCAACACGTCAAAACTCGGAATCAACCCTTAGAATTCGTTTGAAATCTCATAAACATAAATCAGATATGCATCCTTACTAAATTCGATGTTCCGTACTCAATAGAATCATCGAAAATTGATCTGAGGTCTCCTTAACCGGGAATTTAATTAGTCGAAATAAAACTAATCTGAGATATCAAAACATCAAAACACAATCGGAACACCCAAAAACTATATCAAAGCTCACTGTAGAGTTAAAATCACCTTCCAAATTCAACAGAAGTAGCAGAAATTCAATTCGAGCACCCGAACTTCAACATTGACTAAGGTCAAGCCTTTATCAAATTTTAACTAAATTTCCAACTTAGGACCTCAAATCCACAAAACAACATCAAATCTAACTACAACAACTCTTCTAGACTAATTTTCATGTTTCGAAACCGATGAAATAGACAGAATTTCATTCTCAAGACTCAAAACTCGAAAAGATTTTGAAATTCAAAATTAAACAACTTAAGCCTTTGAACTCAACTCTTGACCAAAGTCTCAATTTTTCACAGAATTTAGAAAAGCCAACTATCACAACTGATCAATTAAGACTCAAGGCAACTATTGGGAGAGATAAAATGGTATTGTTTTTCAAAAATATCTAAAATAACCTTTGAGGTCATCACACACGATATAATAGAAATTCAATAAGTAAGAAGACATTAAGAAAAGCAAATTGACACAACTAAAAGACATATATATTTGGGATTAATTATGTTTACTTTTTAAATTTCTCGCCCTTTGGACTTGTACTAATGAGTAATGGACATGTTGATATACGACCTTCCTTAAGTAAATAATTTGGTATTACCGAATACCAAATGGTACTGATGTCTCATACCAATTCCAAATTCAAGTACCATAATTCTAAAATTTTACTCTCAAATATCATACCAAATACCGAATTGCCGAATATCAAATTACCAAAAATTTTGGTTTGGTTTGGTAATTTGATTTTCGGTATTTTATGCTTATTCCTACAACTTTTCTAATGCAGTTTACTTCTCTTGTGTGGTTTGCGAGCTATTACATAGGATCAGAGGTTTTACCTTGTGCGCACTCAAAGAGTAGCGATTGTGGGTTTCCCTTCTCATAAAAAAAAAATCCATGCTAAATCATAGCTAAATGAAATTAATATAAATTTTTTATTGTTTAGTGATTAAATTTTGTCTCTCTAACCCTCAGGGGTTGGCTTGGTAACAATTGACTTAAGCCTTGGGGTTTGCTCCCTTTCAAGGTATCAAGTTCGAAACCTACTGAGTGCAAATAATTTTTTTTGGCCCATCGGATTGGTTAAAACCTAAATTAACCATGGTGCATTTGTGGGAAACTCTTTGCCGAGGGCCTGTGTACCCTCGAAATTAGTCGGGGTTCTAACAGACTTGGACACCCGATGCAAATAAAAAAAAAATTGTCTCTCTATTCTTTGTTTTCCTGTAATGAAATACAGGGCTGCGTACGTTTAGTACGAATCACTAGTTGAACATTTTCTCATTCTTTCAAATTTGTTAAAATCAATGTAATCTATATGCTATCTATGTTTTGATATAATTTAATTTATTACTTGAGTATATTCATTTTTGCATCTGTATTCCTTAACAAGATTACAAAGAAATGTTGTTGTAGGTTGTCCAATTCAATTACTGTAATGGACTTCGCTTAAATGGAATAAAGCTAGTGAATAGTTCGAGGGACCATATAATTCTTACTTACAGCAAGGAAGTAACCATCTCAAATATTCATATAAGTGCACCCAAGTATAGTCGCAATACTGATGGTATCGATATCTTTTTCTCTAGCCATCTTCAAATTCAAGACTCCATTATTCAAACAGGTACTTAATTCTCATTTTCTTCCAACTTTATAAAATGTTTAGCATCTTTATCTTCATGTAGTCGTAGGGTCTGAATTTGAACAAGTAATTGCGCGAATTAGTCGAAGGAGGTTCAAATATATACATAAAAAAATTATGTTAACCATATATAAATAGTACGTACTCTATAATTTTCTTTCAAAGAGGGTTTCGGATGAATCCCAAGGTAGCTCCCCCCTCTGACTTAATGCATCAGAAAAAATGATTTGCTGAATTGTTGTTATTTTTTAAATGCAAATTAGTAAATTATAACCACGTTTGCTAAAATAACTTTCTTTTATTTTTTGAAAATCAAACTAAATTCTTTTTTGAGAAATGACAAAAAAGTCCAAAAATAAGTTTTCATAACTGCGCACTAATCAGGAATAATTTTGGAATTTAATTATATTGATTTTGTAATATAACCAAAATTTATCAGAATATCTTGTTGAGATAAAGCAGAATTTCACATTGTCCTTAATTCATACTATATTCTTAAGTATTTCTGCTGCTGAGTTTACATATATATCAATAATAGTGTCACAATATTTTTAGCCTAAGGTTTAAATTGATTAATGACCAGTAAATTCTAAAGTTATTAATGTTGAAATAACTGTTTTATATTAACTGCATATAATGTTTAAAATTTTGTTAATTCACAAAAATAAATAAATAACAAGCAGGTGATGACTGCATTGGCATCAATACTGGGTGCTCTAATATCAATATTACCGGTATTACATGTGGACCAGGTCATGGTATTAGGTAGAACATGAACTTTACTTGTATTACATTTCAACAATTATTTTTACTAATAAATAGGAAATTCAGAACAACCAACACTATTTTGTAATTTGTATGCAGTATCGGAAGTTTAGGTCCAAATAACACATTTGCTAACGTGGAAAACATTTATGTAACAAATTGCCGCCTAGAGGAAACTCAAAACGGTGTTAGAATTAAGTCATGGCAGGTAACAAAAAGTATCACATTTAATATATGTTAATGGGGTAAACTATTTTTAAAAAAAATCTCTCTTTCATGTGATCATGTAGGGTGGTTCTGGATATGCTAGGTCTATACATTTTGAGAACATTAACCTCAAAAATGTAGAAAACCCAATCATTATTGATCAGTATTATTGCAATGGTGGTCATTCATGTCAACCTCAGGTACAAAAATACAATCTGTCAATTTTTTTAAAATAATTTTCTAAAGAAGACTTATTTTTTTTTGTTTAAAAAAAATATTTGAATAGGTAAGCGCAGTCAAAGTGAGCAATATAACATACAAGAAAATACATGGAACTACAAGCAGTAAGCTAGCAATAAATATGAATTGCAGTGATAGTACAGCTTGCACCAACGTCGAGTTGGAGAATATCTACATAACTCCAGTTGTGTACGGAGAACAAATTTTTGCTGCTTGTAATAATGTCAAAGGAAAAGCCTCTTCAAACAAACCTCCTGTATCTTGCTTGTCACAAGGATAATTATAGATAACATATTCCATTCACCTACTAGTATAGCCATTTTTGAAGATTGCCTATTGAATTTGGCAGAAAAACGTAACTAGTGATTGAATGGTCACAAAGCTACCGATTAAGTAAAACATGATTCACAATTATATTAGTAAAATTCCTGTATCAACCGGACCATTTATCAATAATTGTGTTCCAAGTTATGTTTTGAGCATGTTGATTTATGTGTAGTTATTAATGTTTGTGATGACTTAGCTTGTTTAAATTATCTAACTTGAGACCCTAGGGGTTTACACGTGTTTGGAGACTGATGATTACATTTAAGAAACTGCATCAACTGGTTTACCCGTGCCTTCACAGTTGCAAAGCCAAGGCCACGATCAGAGAAGAAATAAAATTTGTGGACTTGTACATATATTGTTTTATGAAGTATTATTTGCTATCGAGTTATTATCACAGATGTTGACTTAACTATGGATTTTTTTCATGAAAAATCAGTCAACTTTCATTTTTTTCTCCAAACTCACTCAACTATGGGTTCTTTTCTCACAAAGTCACTCAACTTTGATTTTTAACTCAAAAGTCACTCAACTATTAATGTTTTACTCTTAAAGTCACTCAACCAATTTATTTAATTTTTATTTCTAATCAGTATTTTAAAAATTAAAAGTATATCCGTTTAAATCATTTAATGAACCGCCCTGTTAAAAATATAATATGGACCCAATTATTTGACCATTATTAGTTATTCCCCTAAATTACTCTTTCTTCTCCTATCTTTCTCCTCTTCTATGTTTTTTTTAAAAAATTTCTCAACTTCAACCTCTTCTTCCGCTTCTCAATATCAGCCTCTTCTTCCGTTTCTCAATATCAGCCTCTCTGTTATGTAGCACATGTTAGATTTAAGATTATCATTCACCATAGCCTAAATTTTTACTTTTGATGATGGAATATGCAACTGAATCAAGGAGAAGTTTCTTTGTTTTGCTTCTGGAAACAATTCTTTAACAGGTCCCATTATAACATTGATTTTAAATAGTTATATACATACTACAAAAGAAAAGTAAGCTAGAGAGATGAAAAAATTTGGATGTCTCACCTTATATCTGTTAAACATGAATGTTATGCAATAATTATTCATAATCTCTAAATTATATCAAAGATTAGTTAGGAACTAACTCCAAGTCTCTTTACATTCATTATCAACAATCACAACATATGCAACCAGAAAGATGCAATCATTAGGATCAATTGTAACAATAGCTAACAATTGCCTCCATATGTGCCCTTAAGTCAACAACCATCTAGCCTTGTTAATGGTCAACACCCAAACCTAAAGGCTTCCTTCAATGGAGCAAGACATGCATAAAATTCCTTACAATCTAACATGTGTTTCATAATAGAGAGGTTGATATTAAGAAGTGGAAGTAGAGTGAAAAGACTACCACGGGTACTCTACTAGAGAACCAGGTTCTTTGGATGTGCTAGTAGAATAAGAACTAAAACTGAATCCAAACAACACACAATCTATAATGGAAAAACTCCTTGTTCAAGGGAGAAACAATCACTACCTACGCTAGTAAGATTTCAACAACTTCACTACGTCAAAAGAGCAATCTTAAGTTTACAACCTCGCAACACTCAACACAACTAACTTCTCACTCTCAACTCACAACAAATTGAGAGCCAAACCCACTCTCAACAACTACTCTCACAAAGAAGAACAATCTCTTACAGTAATTGTCACTCAACAATAATTCTTAGAAGATTGCTAACTAATGAACAAACAAGAAAACCTAACTCTAGATCTTGCTTGAATGTTCTCGTGCCACTTGCTCTTGCATTGTGAACTCACTCTTCAGATTTGCAAAAGCTGCTATTGCTAGGGTTATTGAACGCTTATATAGTTTACCCTAGAGTCGTTCTTCACCTAGACTCCTTCTTTTAGTTTGGCACACACACTTTTTCCTTTTATGAGTCCTATTATAATTCTACTGCCTTATTTGAGTCCTTTCTAAATCCTATTTCCTTATATAGTTGACCCTTCTGCTCCTAGTAGGATTCTACTTATAAACTTTTGGTACCGCATCCTGAACCTGATTCCATTTGTCATCATCAAACAACTTAGATGAACCTGCGAGATCCTACCAAATTTCCCCTTTTTTGATGATGGAAAACCTATACCTGTACTTGTGATTTTCCTGCATACCTTACAAGCTTCCCCCTTTTGACATATCAAAAGGAACAAAAGTAAGTACGAATAAGAATGATAATCAATGGAACATGCATACAAACACGACAAATCCACAAGGCACAACACAATAAAATTGAGGATATGAGCCATCTAAAAGAATAAACCAAGGCAAAGAAGAAAAGAAAATAGCATGGGATTCATCATTCAAAACCAGGCACATGACCTACCAACCAAAGTGCAATCAGAACAAAATATACACAGCTTAGCAAAATATTATCTGTCGCAAAAGAAAGAGGACCCAAAGAAACAAATTATACAGAGCCAAAAGAGACATGGGGACACTAGGCATGAGGGGCGGAGGAAGAGGGCGTTGAGCCTAGAATTTTTAAGAACAAATAAACCTTGGCATTATGGTCCTACTGTTGTCAAAGTAGTTGATCCATGAGACGACCAACTTCAGCCTCGAACTCCCCCAACTGATCTTTCAACTTAGCAACTTGCGCCTGGAGGTGAACCTGTTCAACACGGGCTGCCTGGAGATCGAGCATCATTTGAGACATTGGACCAACAACCTTTAGTGGGGAAGGAGCAATAGGGGAAGAAGGAAGGCAGTCATACTCCAATGTCTTCGTCCTATCAATAATGTATTTCTTGGTCAGAGGACAACCCATACCCAGAGAAATCTTGAACTCCTTGAAGATGAGGGTTATGAGATTTCCAAGCGTCAGCTGGTGAGAGCTTGGAGCTAGATCATTGACCCTATATATATGCCATATGATCAAAGAGGGGCAGTCCACATGCTCCTCGAGATCAATGGCATGGGCTATGCCCATGTCCCTAAAGGTCTCCTCATGTCGATGTTCCCCTTTTGGTGATATAGCCTTGTGAACCAGCTTAAAGAGTAACTTCATAAACGGTGGCATCTCACCCTTCAGAACCTTGCATGGATTATCAATCACCCATCCATGAGTAAACTTAGACGTAAGGACGCAATCTTCATCTTTCCTCCACACGTACTCTGCCAAACTAACGGAGGGAATATTTAAGATCTTCCCCAACCTCACCCTGTCAAAAACCAGTTCCACCCCTTAAACCCTCGAGGTGGAAATATTATCCTCCAGAACCGACAAATTGACATAGAACTCCATGAACTCATTCTCATGCACCAATAGGTCTTTGTTCAGAAACAAGTGTAACCATTCCTGAGCAACCAGTTTAGCACACAACTTCTCAATCATAGGAAACTGTCTGACCTCAGGGTGACTTACATAGCCCCGTGAAACTCCCTTGGACCCAAAATAGTTCTGTTTCCTCATGGCTAAAAACTTTTCAACATGTTTGTTAACCCTAAGGGGATCAGGAGCAGGGATGGAAGAACCAGGTGCCGTAGACACCTCAGGAGAGGAGGGAATCTTAATAGGAGAATGGGGAGAAGTGTAACGATCCAAAAAAATTTGAACTTCTTGATGGTTGATATTAGATAGTGTTGAACTTATCATGGTTGAATTTTGGTAGCCATGGGTTGTATTTAAGTTGCCGAATTTAAAACGGACTAGTTTGTGATATAGTGAGGCCGGTTGGGATAGTGTACTTTGAAAGTTTGTAACTTTTGGTACGAGATTAATTGTGTGGGATGATTTATATAAAATTGAATCTCTTTTAGTTATCTTCACAAAGCAACTGGTTTCACTCAATTCGGAGTTCGTATGAGAAAGTTATGGCCAAAACAGTGAGCGTTGGAAATGAGGTTCTGGAAATGGACTGAGGGCTGGACCACAGACTGTGTGAGGGTCCACGGTCCATGGGGGTGCTTGTGTGATGATCTAGTAAGCCCCTGGTGGCCAGGATCCAAGCCATGGACCAATTAAAGTCTCATGGAGCACCCCACGGTCCGTGAGCCACTTCACGGCCCGTGAGGGGTCCCGTGGAGTGGGGCAAAGAGTTTTCCAGCTTTTGGGGCTGGACTCGGGGCCAAGTGTGGATCCATAGACCAGTACATGATCCGTGTGCATCCACACGGTTCGTGAGTCCCTCCGTGAAGTGTTCCAAAAAGTCCCTCGAGAGTTTAAGTCGAAGACGAGGCCAAGGCAAGTCAGACGGTCCAGTACACGGACCGTGTACCAGTTGTCGGGCACTGTAGCCGTTCTGTGAGACCCTATTTCAGTTAATTAGTCCATTTCATTAATGGTTAATTCATAATTTAATTAAATCTTATGCCCTCTTTTGACATTCTAAGGTCCCTTAAACCCCCTAAACCTAATCCTAAACCCTTTTCATCAATTCTAACACTTTTCAATCTATTTTGAAATTCTCTCAAACCTCTTGACCTTCATTGATGAAAGCTTGAAGAAATTTGGGAAAAATCATCTTGGTGGTGAAATCCTTCAATTCTCTTGGTCAATTTCAAGGTATGTGGGTTTGATGGATTCCCTTTCATCCATGAAGACCCAAGAACCCTCCTCTTTAAATTTGATTTTAAGATTTCTTTAAGGTTAGGTTCTTTAAATTTTGAAGTATTTAATTTATTGGGATTATGTGCTATAGAAATTAGGTGATTTAATGTTGATTTAAGTTTGAATTATATGAAGATTCAATGGTTTCGATGATGATCAAGTTATACATGTCCCCTTTACTCTTGAACCATGCATGGGTAGTTTTTAAATGATGATTTAAAGGTTGACTTAACTTGAATTTCTCATGAATTACTCTTGATTTGAATTTAAAGTATGAATTCTAGTATCCATGCCATTCTCATTGTTCCTCATAACATTTGCATGCATGATCATGTATTTTGATGAAAGTTTGATGTGGGCTAAGTCCCAAACATGTTTATGACTATGGTTTTGAACAAGTATGGGTTTGACTAAGTTGTGATCACACTAAGTCTATGATATGGCTCTTTGAGCAATATGGGTGCTTGCACCAATATGATATGATATGATATGACAAGAATGGAGCTACTCTTATGCATGAAGTTTGACATGAAAGTCGTTTGCCTTTTTAGCCCATGATGCATGATTATTAAAGATGTTTACTCTTGTTAAGTATGCATAAGAGTATTGAAAGTATGTTTGGCTTCTAAGCCCAAGTATGCATGATTTGAAGTTCAAGTGTAAAGTTTCCGTTTTAAAGGCATGTATATGTTTACGTATTCTTGTGGGATGATGACTTAGTACCGAGAAGGATTGGAGTATTAAGTGGGCTATCCCTAAGGGTCCCACTCCTTTCCCGAAACTATGTGCCTCCATAGGTTGCTACTGAAATGGGAGACCCATAAGGTATGCTTTGCTATGATATGATATGACATGCTATGTTATGTAAATCCTTTCGAAGTGGGAGACCCGTAAGAAATGTTTCCATTACACCAAAATGGGAGGCCCGTAAGGTGTGGTATGGATTACCTTTGGCAAGTAATCACCTCCGATCCAATGGGACGGCTTTCATTGGGCAAGTTCATGTTGTAGCTCACATGGATTTGGATGTCGGTTATGGTTTCATCCCCTCTATATTAAGTATTTGGCATTTCATGCATCATGACTTTTATGGCATATTGATATATTGTTCTTTCTTATATTCACTTCTATATATGTGCCCTTGCTATGTAGGTCGTTATAGGTTCATGTGTATAAGCATTGCATGCCCGCATACTTAGTACTTAATTGTGCTAACCCATACTCTTGTCTACATGTTATAACCATGTAGGTACCGGCGACGATCTCTATTTACCTTTGCACGATGAATGATCATCTTGAAGACTTGTGCTTGTGGTGAGTCCTTTTGTTCAAGGGTAATAGCCACTTCCTATCTAGATAGTATTGCTTTTACTTTTCCTACTTATGTATTGAGGGTGAGCCTCAACCTATGTCGAGGCCCCGGTTTATCTATGTAGAGGCTTGTTGGACAAAATTAAACTCTTGTACGTTGGTCTTTTAATTTTGTTTGATGTTATGACTATTGAGATGTTATGCTTTATGAGCCTTGATTATGGAAATGATATTGATTATGCTTATGACTTGATATGGGGATTGTATTTGATTATGTGCTTATGTGGAAAGTCCCATAACCCCGGTGTGCCCCCATAGCTTAAGTCCTACTTACCCGCCCCTTAGAGATAACTATTATGTGCTATGTGAATTCATGTTTATCCCATTCCCGGCAACATCCCCATAGCTTGAGTCCAAAGCCCCGATTCCCTTAGATTTTATGTGTTATGTGTTTACTTTCGCGCTTCCAAACTGATGATGTGTGTGATGATACTACGATGGCTTGATCGAGGACTTTCGGGTTCTCTTTTGCCATGTCACATCTAGGCCCCCTTTCGAGTCGTGACAATGGGTACTTCCTATTATGCATTATGGACATTATTTAAGTTTTGTTTCATCAAGTATGCTTTGATTATGCATGAATGTCACTTAAGGGTTTATCCTATAAGTTGAGTTATGACCATTGAAGCTATGCTTGATATGAACTATGAAAACTATGAAGGGATTACAGATTTTCAAGATAGATTTCATGATACTCAAACTTAGGGTTTTACTATTATGATGGTGGGTTGTTTTGAATGCTTTCCTAATGATCATGTTTACTTTATTCATGTCCAATACTCTTGTATTTCATGATTTCAAGCTCCTATACATGTACCCACCATAAGATTACATGATAAGTTTTCTTATGTTGATGAAAGATCGATTGCAAGTATGCAAGACAAGTATTTTATGATAAATTATGGGCTCCTAAACATTTATTGAACTTATGAAAATTTCCTATTATTCATAAGTAAGATTTTGAGTTGTTATGTGATGTTTTACCCTCTTTTCAATGAATTAATGCTCACTAGAAGGGGTCAAGTATCTTAAATATTTTACCCGCATATGCAAAGCAAATGCTCAATTGAAGGGGTCAAGTATATGAAATGTTCAACCTTTATATGGAAGGCAAATTCTCACTTGAAGGGGTCAAGTATATGAATGAGCTACTCTTACCATGTTAATATGTTTTAAAAGTTATTCAAGTTATGATTACACTTATGATTATGTCATGTATTCTGTGGGATTAGACTTAGCACCGAATGAGGCTTAAGGTGGGGGCTCAACCCAAGAGGTCCTTGTAACAACTCAGATTTTTGGAAAACCTTATTGATGCAAAGTACATTGATTTCAAGCTTATTTGGTGTGGTTTATAGTATTCATGGGTCTCCTTCAACAAGCCATGGTCAAAGGAATTCCATTGGCTAAGCTTTTTATGTGAATCGTATGAAGGGTCAACTTTAAATGGTCATATCTCATACCACAAGATGAACTGGGTGTCTTATGACCTATCAAATTGAAGCTATTTGGGTTATATTTCCAACTCATTTAGTTTCACTCAATTCAGACTTCAAATGAGGATGTTATGCCCGTTTTCATAAAGTCCTCTGTGCAGGGATTTTATTTAGTTTTTAGCTAAGACTTGCTACAAGGAGACCCTATATGGATTGTGAATCCTTGTACGGTCTGTGTGGGGGTCTCATGGTCCTCAACACGGGTCGTGGTGAAGTGTTTCCAGAAGGTATCATCCTAAGGAATGGTTCTAAGTATAAGGTTAACATTCCAGAACTCGCGTCAACTACATGGAAGCCCCTACGGTCTGTTTTACTCTTGATGTGTCGTGTACCCTTCCGTGGTGCTGACCATGCTGAGAATATGTCTATAGACAGTACCATGGACCACTTTAAGGTCCGGTTCCCCCACCACACGACCCGTGGTGGTGTCCATCAAACGGTCCCCTGGCAACTTTTGAGGCTCGTTTCATTAATAGTTTAATTGTAATTTTGGTGATTTCCTAATGTCATTTTAGTCTTCCTAAGCCCTCCAAAACATCTGATTTGGCCTATACACCTCCATTCCTATTCAAACACTTAGAAAAGATTCAATTACTCTCTCCTAAAGCTCCTCTCAAGTGAGGGTTGAAGATTCAACTTGGGAATTCAAAGAGGCCTTCCTCTTCAATCATTTTCTTCCTAAAAATTCTAGTTACCCAAGGTATATGAGGTCGATTCATGGTATCCTTTCAACCATGAAGTCCCCAATTTCTACACTTCTCAATTTTTATGAAATTCAAGTTACTTCGACTATGGGTCTTTAAAATTAGTGTTGTTTTGATTAAATTGAAGTAGTGACGGTATTTATTGATGATTTTAAAGTGATTTAAGTTCAATTATTATGAATTACATTAAGATTTTGAAGGTTCAATTATGCATGTCCCTTGAAGCTTTAAATATATGCATGGATGATGTCAATTAAGTTATAATTATTGATTTAACTATAGATTTCATATGAATTCTTCCTATTATGAATTTTTAACGTATAAATTCTAATTGCCCATGTTATTCCCTTCATTATTCATGATATGTGCATGCATGAACTAGGCTTATCCATGAGAATTTGGTTATGAACATGAATACACTTAGAAGGTGGAGGCGTGTTGGGTGTGGGTCTATGATTGAAAGTTGGGATTCGTCTTGAATTGTTATGTATAAACATGAATCGAGCATGAATATATGAACACAAGCATGATATGAGTTTGAATGCCATTATGTCATAATTTTGAGGGTGATATGAACTTGACCTCTAACATGAGTATGTAATTACATGTATGTATGAGCCAATTGTGTAATGATGAGGACGGGTGCAACCCTCCCTTTACATAATGCATAGATGAGGATAGGTACAACCTTCCCTATGCACATGTATGTTTGGACTAAGTGTGTATTGATGAGGAGGGCACAACCCTCTATTTACACAATGCATTGATAAAGATAGGTAAACCTTCCCTATGTACATATATGTTTGGGCTAAGTGTGTATTGATGAGGATGGGCACAACCCTCCCTTTACACAATGCATAGATGAGGATAGGTAAAACCTTTCCTATGCACATGTATGTTTGGGCTAAGTGTGTATTGATGAGGACGGGCACAACCTTCCCTTTTCACAATGCATAGATGAGGATAGGTACAACCTTCGCTATGCACATGTATGAATAAGCCAAGTGTATATTGACGAGGACAGGCACAACCCTCTATTTACCAAATGTATAGATGAGGATAGGTACAACCTTTCCTATGCACATGTATATTTTCACAAGGTATAGATGAGAATAGGTACAACCTTCCCTATACAAAGTCATGCCTTGAGCTACTAGTGTATCGTGAGGATAGGTACAACCCTCCCTTTACATAATCAAGCAAGGAGTGACTTATGGATTGCAAGCATGTATGGGTTATGGCTTCTCTATTGTTTTCATGTGACATTTGTACAGGTTGACATTATATTTCTATCTTGTTGCATGCCCGCATACTTAGTACATTCAAACATACTAATGCATTCTCTTTTTCCTACATGATCTAACCATGTAGGGACCGGAGACTATCACTTTCTACCTCTTGACGGCTAGTCAATTGACTCAGAGTTGCTTGTGGTGAGTCCTATCATCCAAGGACAAGCCGACTTTTATCTGCCTATTATGATGTCTATTTCTTTACTTTAAGGGTGAGCCCGGAACGTGTCTTTGCCTTTGACCTATTCTAGACTAGAGGCATTGTTTGACATCTTGTAGTCGTTCGTACGATTTATGTTATGTGTATCCCTGAGATGTTATGACTAAGCACTATGTATGGATTATATGATTAGGTGATATGAGATGTTATGGAAAGTCCTAAGTCCTATGATATCCTCATATCTTGAGTCCTCCTTACCCATCCCTAGTATTATGTGTTATGTGAATCCATGTGTATCCTTATCCCTATGATGTCCCTATAGCATGATTCATACTTACCCACTCTGTAGAATTATGTGTTTAATATATATTTATGCGCTTCTGAATAGATGATGTGCGAATGTATTCTATGAGGCCTATTTGGAGACTCTAGAGTTCCCATTCGTCGTGTCACTCCTAGGCCCTACTTTTGGGTCATGACAGTCCTTATATAAATTCTTAGTTTCACAACAATATGCCACCATAGATTTGTATTATTTTCTTTAATAGGCTTTTACTAGTGGATCCAACAATGACAAGTTTCTCACCACAGTGGGGTTCGATTACCTTAGCAAGTAGACCTCTTATTTTTTGGTGTGGAGGAAACATCATAATTCCATATGGTAGCCCGCGTGGTCTTATATGTCGGTTAAGGTCTCCTCCTATATATGTATGTTATGTTATGCAAGTTTAACTATCTACAAGCATGTTTTGACTTAACATTTGTCATTCATGGCATATTGAGCTTATATCCATTGTATATGATTATACATCTTGTTTACTTGTGGATTATGTTTCTTATTGCATTGTACCCCACATACTTAGTACATTCCAAGTACTAACACATACTTTTTGTCTACATGATCTAACCATGTAGGGACCTAAGCTCCTATCCATCCTCCTCCATGTGACTAGTTGGCTTGCTTGAAGATTCCTATAGGTGAGTCCTCCATTTCAAGGACAACAACCACTTTCTTTCACGCTTATGTTAAGACTTGTCTATTTTGGATATTTACTTTTGAGGTTGAGCCGGAGAGATGTCTTGCCCCCCGTTCCACTCATGCTAGAGGTGTTGTTGGATAATATAAAGTGTTAACTTTTATGAAGCTTATGTAATGATTTAAGACTTCCTTTAGTCCCTTTTCCTTATTTATTGTTGCTTGATGTTGATGGCAAGTGATGAAAGTCCTAAGCCCCTATTTCCCCTAGCTTGAGTCATACTTACCCTCTCCTTAGTCTTTGCTTACTATTTGATGGTGGAAATTTCTATTCTCATTTTATCTCCATAGCTTGAGTCCAAAGCCTTGTTTTTATTAAAATTTATTTTCTCGATGTTTGTTATGTTTCCTCAACCAAAAATGTGCTTACTTATGCTTATAGGCTTGTTTGGAGTTCCTTTGGGTTCTTCATTCACCGTGTCACATCTAGCTAGGCCCTAGGCTTGGGTCGTGACATGGACCTACTCAGGAATCTTGGGAGATCACCTTGGCAAGTGATTTTCTCCTTCTTCCAGTGTAGGGAAAACATTTGGACTCCATAGTTTAACTCACATGGTTTATGTCAATTAAAGGTTGCTCTCACACATGTGTATGGTCCCTTGTTACTAAAATGACATTTCTCATAAAGGTACATGACTTTCTGTTCAAGTCTGCATGGTGTCCTTCATTATGATTACTAATGTCTCATTCATAGTAAGATGGTCCTTACCTTAAAGCAATACATTGTTTTCCTAAAGGTATTAATACTTTACTTATGCATAACAACCTATTTTCCTCATCACTCTAAGTTTAAATGTTTTATCATGAAATTAATAAGTGTACGCTCTTTACTTTCCATATGGATTATCTTATGTTCCATGATTTAAGTAAAGTTTTACATGATCATGTTGTTCACTAGCTTATGGCTTATAATTTATTGCATTACATACCCGCATACTTAGTACATTCCATAGTACTAACGCATACACTATGCCTATATGATTTCACCATATAGGGACTGACACTTCTTGATATCCTCCAAATGGCTAGCATTGGATCATAGAATATATTGCTTGTAGTGAGTCCTCTAGTTTGAGGGCAATATCCATCTTCTATCTAGTTTGTTTATGTTAAGTCATTAATACTCTTATTACATTACTTTTGAGGGTGATCTTGAGACATGTTTTTGCCCCCGCTCCATTTATGACTTAGAGGTATTGTTGGATAATATGCTATGTGTGTATTATGTGATAATCTTGTATGTATTATGACTTTTCCTTAGTCCTTTCCCATACTTGTTGTTGCTTATGATATTATTAGATCAGTGGTAAAGTTCCTAAAACCTTATTCCTCATAAAGTATGTCCCATGTCCCCTTTCCTTAGAACTTTTTGTTGTGATTGAATAGTGGAAATTCCTTATCTCTTTACTCCTTAGAGTGTGTCCTAAGCCCCTAACCCACTGGAACTACTTGATGATTGGTTGATATATGTCTTGTTATCGATGATGTGCTTATGTATGATTTGAGGCTTGTTTAAGGCACCTTCTGGTTACCTATTCATCATGTCACTCCTAGGCCCTAGGCTTGGGTCATGATAATCTTGGTATCAGAGCACTAGATTTGTAAATGGTCCTCAAAAGTCCAACATACCACGTCGAATAAAGTCTTATTCATAGGTGTGAAGCACCCACATCTATGAGTAGGAGGTTAGGTGTTTAGGAATTGTCTCACTTTTTTCATGATCTATGTTATGCCTTAGAGTTGTCCTAACACTTCCTTTATCTAATAGATCATTCATTGTTCTTTTCTAGACAATGTTTCCAATAAAAATTCCTCAAGACCCTCAAAATGAGGGAGTGACTCATATGGAGTTTTGAGCCGCTTTCATTATGTTGGCACAAGTTATGACTGATCAAGTCAACTGAGCTGCTAATGTTCCGAATACTTCCACCCCGGATTCTAGAGTAAGGGATTTTTCTAAGATGAACCCTTCTGAGTTCCATGGTTCAAACGTTGAGGAAGATGCTCAAGACTTTGTGGATGAAGTGCACAAGGTGCTAGCTGTTATAGGAGTGACTTCAGAGGAAATGACAGAGATGGTGGCCTTTCAACTAAATGGGGTGGTTCAAATATGGCACCCTCAATGGAAAAGTGAGAGAAATAAGAATTGGGGTCCTATTTCTTGGGGAGAGTTCAAACATGCATTCCTAGATCGCTTCTTTTCCTTGGAGTTGAGGGAGGCCAAGATGCAAGAATTTATCAACCTTAATAAAGGAAATATGAGTGCGAAGGAGTATCCCCTTAAGTTCACCCAACTCTCCAAATATGCTCCATCGTTGGTCATTGACCCCCATGCTAGAATGTGCATAATTATGTCAGGATTATCCAACTTGCTTGTCCAAGAGTGTCGAACTGCTATGCTCATAAAAGAAATGGATATTTTAAGGCTTATGACTTATATAGAGAAAATTGAAGATGATAAGATGAGAAAGAATGCAAGAGAGTATAAGAGGGCTCATTCTGATGAGGATGGATCATATTTACTAAGGTTATGTAGGCTAGGAGTAAGAGGGAAAGAAATCCCTATCCTACTTGTGACATGTGTGGTAAAAAGCATTTAGGAGAGTACTTGGAAGGACAAGAAGATTGTTTTGATTGTGGTTTTTGGGGGCACAAGAGGAGGAATTGCTTGGTGGTCGCTAGGAAGGGAGGGGAAAGAGCTCAAAATGCTTTGCTTTGTGTGTATGTGCTTTTTAAAATATGGTAATGGTTTTTGCTAAATGATGTCATGGTTGTGGTGTTATGGTTGATACTTGAGTGTAAGTGGTTGTGTTGAGGTATTAGTAAAAGTGGTAGTATTCATTTTCTTCCTCATACATCATTTCTTTTAGTCTTAGACTTGTTATTTATTGTGCGAGCATGTTCATGAAGTGTATTTTGATTGAAGTTTCATGTGCAATTATGTAAACATGTTTTTTATGCATTTAAAATGGTGTTCATTTCTGAAGATTTTGAAATTTTCATGAAAAATAGAATTTGGCTTGTATTATTTCATTCATGATGGGATGTTTATGTTCATTTTATTCTTATCATGCTAGCTTGGCTCATATTCGAGGATGAATGTTCCCAAGGAGGAGATATTGTGATGCCTCGAATTTCAAGCTAAGACCCAAACATTCCTTGTGTGTGTATAGGCCCAACTTGATATCTTCAAATATTATGGTACCAATTACAAAGTGCATTACATGTGATTTAGGGTCATAAGGGGTCTCTTACATTGAGTCAAGTACAAAATATTTCCATCGGCTAAGTTTTGGTATGAGTTCATATAAGGGTCAGCTTCAAACTGTCATATCTATTAGCACATAATGAATTAGGTGACCCACTACCTATAAAATTAAATGTCTTTGAATTATCTTTTCAACACATCCAATTTTTCTTTATTCAGAGTTCAGAGTAATTTGTTGTGACCATTTTATCGAGGCTTGTCTGGGTTGTGAAATTTGGCGCTAGTCAATTTAACCACTGAATGCGTTCGCCGATCCTCTGATTTGACCATTTAATGGCTCCGAGAAACTTCAAAAAAAATATAGGTCTAAAGGTCAAATTCGATGTAGCACTGAATGGTTCGGTGATGGGATCCCTAGACCACCAATTTTGCCATCATAACTCATTAAAATATCATTTTTTTACTTTTGATGATATTTTTACTTTTTCAAAAGGGACTTTCGACCCATTTAATCTAAATTCACCCTCCTAAGCCTATTTTCAAGCCCTACTAACCTTCCTCTTCAGTCATTTCAAATTTCTCTTTCAAGGAAAAAGATCAAATCCTCCGTTGAATAACTAACTTCAATTTCTTCCAAGCTTTTTCACCCAATCTAAGACTCCTTCAATCTTCTTCTCTATTTTTCTCTAAGGTATGTGAGTTTCTTCATCCATCGTTCCTTCCAACCATGGAGTCCAAAACCCTTTCCAACTCAATCTTTAATTTCAAGATTTATTTTATTATGGATACTTCCTATTCCTAATTATATGCATGATTCATGTTAAAAATTATCATTTTTTGATTTGACATGCATGAAATGAGCTAGTATTTATGAACCATTCATATTAATACATTGGTTTGATGATTTATTAAATGGGTTTTGTTAAATCTTTACTCAAATGCTATATTTGGGTGTCAATCATGAATATTATGTTCAAGTTAGTATGTATTGTCATCTAATTGCATGAGTTGATAGATTTCAGAAAATGTCCTATTTTTAAATATTATGCGTCTTTGAATCTCATTATGGGTGCTTGATGTCGCTCAGGCCACACCTCTTTTTAAGGTAAAGTGGCCTATTTGAAGTATTTAACCTAACCAAGGTTAGGATCGAATCCCACGAGGAATAAGGTAGAGTCCAGAATAGTTCAGTTGTAAAATGGGTCGATTAACTTGATTATCTCCCTAGAAAGAAGAAAATATATGGGCGGTTTGCAAAATTAAAACTAAGTAAACTATACTAATGCAGTTGAGATGTAATCAATGGAAGAGCTAACTAGGGTGATGTGTTACCCATGGATCCGTAACTTGATATTATCGGATATATATAAACTTTATCAGTGTATAGGTATAGGACAGTAAACTAGGTTCACCTAAACCCTTGATCCAGTGATTAGGTAAATTTTATCCCTGAACATGATCCATTTCCGTGATGTTACTATAATAACCCTTACTTTTATCCTATTACAACCTCCCCTTAATCCAGTTAGGTTGATTAGACGAGGAAAAGCTCAATCGCCTTCTGTTAATTATCTCTTTTCCTATTTGTTTCTTTCTTGATACGGCAAGTAATACTAAGCGAGTTCTAACATTGGCCACCCGTTAAAAAATAATTAAAGCGAAGAGGATTAATTAATACAACCTAATACACCTTCAAAGAATTACATAATATCCTATTTTATCTTATTAGTTCCTAATGGTTCCCACAACCATAGTTGTGGATTTACATATGCATGACTAATGTAGATGCAGAAATTATGAAAGAGAACAACATAATTAAGCACTTACACTAATAAAATTGAGAATAAGAAATTCAACTCTTCAATTAAGATTGTAAAAATTGAATCAAGAACACAAGACATTGTTTTTCTATTACTCAGAACACTAAAATATGCCAATAATACAAAACTCTCTGGTAACTCAAAAATTAAATTTAAAAACCTATTTATAATTAGTAAAATACAAATCCAAAGCAAATCTGGAAAACTATGTCGGCGAACTTTACGAGGCCTTTTACGACTCGTAGACCACTTCATGAACCATAGATCTGGGTTTTGTGAATTCTGGCAATGTATTAGAGATGGCTTCCACGAGACCATTCCATGAGTTGTGTAAGATTTTATGGCTCATGGGAGGTTTCGTCTGATGACTTTTCTGCACTTCTCCACATTCTGATCCTCAGGGCACGACTATCACTCTGTGACTAGTATGTAATTGTACAGTTCGTGGATCCTCCTCGTAGAGTTGACTTCAAGTTTCACCCCTCATTGGAAGTTGATATGGAACCCACTCTACGGCTCGTGAACTCTTCCACGACCCATAAAGGGTTTCATAGATCACCAAAAATCAGCAACTTCAGCATATTTTTTCCAAAGCTTTGCCAACACTATAATCCTGCAAAACAAACACAAAAACACAATCAAATCTACTAACAGTGCACTGAGAACACGCAAAATTCTAAGTTTTAAGCATCAAAAGTGCTGCATTTCGGCACCACATCAACACCATCAACTTAAAATTATTATTTGTCCTCAAGCGACGGACTCAATCTATATAAGCAGTATAGAGACACACAGACTTCAACTCAATGGCATAGACTTCATCAAAATACAACACAGATACCCACACCATATTTCAAATCCATATCAGATAGTTATCCAGCAAATCAACACTGATCAATATGCTCAACAATGCAACTATGATAAGTCATGAAATCATAAATAAGCAACAATCACTGAGTTAGTCAGACATCAATAATACAATGTAAGTGCCTTCACAACAAGAAGTCTCATTCCTCACTCAAAATGATATTTTAAAATTCAGTACTTGGGACACTACTATAACACTTACTCTCACAAACGACGTTCAAATATTGTGATCAATGCCATAGGATTGCCCCTATACTCACGACTGACACCTTCAACTAGTTGGTTTAGAATCATTTTAGGACTCTTTAGGCTTGTAACGTAGGCTCAAGAGGCTTTGGTGTGATGCTCTAGACACATAGTGACTAATAGCCCTCTTGACACTGCATTTTTTCTACACTTTTGCCCTACCAACCCATATTTTCTTTTTATTCACTCTTTCTCCCCTTCCAAACCTTTTAGGGTGCTTTAGACTCAATTTGATTTACCATAGTGCCTCTATTTCTCACAATGTTTTTCTTTCTAGCACACTAATTAGGTACTTCTCTCTCTCTTTTTCTTTTACACCTTTTCTAATTATTGTCTTCCCTTTTTCTGTATCACTAGTTTTCCCCCTTTTTATAATTTTCCTCACCCTAGCCACCCTTAACTTAGGCTTTTGACCTAAGTTGAGATATACAATATTCATCCTCCAAACCTAGGCCACTTTTGGGTAACCACCCTCAATTTAGGTTTTTGGCCTCAGTCGAGGTGCTTAATGTTCAAGGAAGGACCAGGGCCATATTTTGGACTTATCATTAATCAAGGTAGGGTTACTTGGGTATTTACAAAGAAAGAGGTCAATTTTAGGCTCAAAACATAGGGATCAAGGGATCTATTGCATATTTGATCAATTATTTCAAGATAAGTGGACTATTAAGAACAACGGTCTAAGATCCTTTCCTAACTAAGTAATCTACAACATAAATCAGAATAACAGGGCAAGTTCTGAATTAAAACACAATATTAAACCATACAATTAAGCTCACTCACACATGGCACTGCTTAAATGTTAATACAGACTATCAAATCATGTTTTTTATAACAATTTAGCCTAACTTATCAAAATAAGCACTGTCAAACAACTAACCATGCAAGGTTGCTATCAAAACTAACTAAACACAAAAATTTAGTGGGTACCATTTTCAACAAAACATAACTATGCCAGAGATATGAGTTTTGTATGCTACTAATACTACCTAAACCTGTCGGTTCAACAAAAAAATAAATATTTGCAGGGAAAAAGAACAAAGGCAAGAAAACCCTTTGAATCAAAAATTCGGATAGTTATAGGTCAAGGCTACTCAGACTTCATTGAGGCCTATAACTACCCACACCCCATCGAAAAAGTTGTGTATTGTCCCCAATGTGCACATAATATCAAAAGTAAAGAATAGGGGTCAAAAGAACATACCTGGGCGCTAAAGCGCCTCACTCATCTCGAGACTGTCCACCCTCTTCATGCCTAGTGGACTCCTCGAAAATGTAGTCATTCATAATACTCTTTCAGTTTGCTCTTAGGACAACTTTAAGATTCTTAAACATTAGTAAGAGTTCAGTTGATCTTTGTGGTATACTAAGTTCCAACCTATTTTTAATATTTAAGATCAGGACAAGTGATTTGCTTGGAGCAAGAAATAATTTTCGAATGTTGGCCATGCCTAGGGTATAGGCTCAGGGTGTAACAAATCTTTTACTAGTAGTAGAAAACTACACAAAATAGATTCAATTGTAAAATTATTTTCTCAAATTGGATCAAACTCAAATTATTTATTATTAATAGATCCATGACCCATACTACACCCCCTTGCCTCATCTTTTTCCATGCCTGACATCAACATCTGTATCGATATCAAATACTCAATCAGTATATTAATACCCTATCAATATAATATAGGATTTGGCTCTTTTGCTAAGAAATAAAAACGAAACAATTAAAAGAAAATTATTAAAGTCACAATCTTATTTATTAAACTCTAAATTAGTGGAAAATATATTCTTTGTTATACTCATTGATATATTGATACCATATCGATATCATATAAGACTAAGTTTAATTCTCTATGATACTCCATCCATATACTAATACCCTATCGATATCTTTTGTGATACTCCGTAGCTATATTAATACCCTATCAGAATCATCTATGATACTTTGTCAATATATGATACCCTATCAGTATCCTTTGTAATATTTCTTCGGTATATTGATACCCTTCAGTATATTAACACCCTATTATCATATAGGATGGGCGCTGACATTAACATGACATCAGTGCGCAAATTTTAAAATAAATTCATGTCATTTTAAAATAAAAGGGAAATATGAAAGTAATGGAACATTTAAGGATAAATACTTTTCCTTTTGGGGTATAAGTATGATTTTTCCTAAAATAAAAAGTATTGTTAGATTCCATAATATCATACCTTTTGACTTTGCAAAAGCTAAAAAAGGTAAAATTGAATTATTTGTGCGAATATTTTTATTTTAAGGTAATCTTCAATTTTTGTTTCTTAAATTTGTAATCTTTAAAACAGAGAAGGGCCTAAAATCCCCTCAAACTATTGGAAATGGTACAAAAAGCCCTTCCATCCACCTATTGGGCCTAAAAATGTCTCTGTCATCTACCTTTGGATAAACAAATGTCCTTTATTCACCTTTTTGGTTCGTTTATATCCTTAAAACTAACAACTTTTTTTTTTCTTTTTTAAATATTTATTATGTTTTATATTTTTATGGAATAAAGTAAACCCACATCCTCAATTTGTTTTTTGACAAAAACAAATCTTATAATTATTTTTTGACAAAAAAAAATCTTATAATTTTTTTTGAAGTTTGTTTTGGATTAAAAGAAAGATCGATATTATTTTGATTTGGACAAAATATGAGAAAAAAAATCTTTTTTTTTCTTTTTTAAATATTTATTATATTTTCTTTTCTTATTGAATAAAATAAATCCTCATCTCTATTAGATTT
>JBCEWC010003594.1:0-29769 GCA_038996855.1 Solanum aculeatissimum
GTTCGGGTTTTTTCCAACAGCGAAACGAGGCTGCCGGTGGGGTTGCATGCGGCGGGGAGAGGGTGAGAGTGAGGGGGCCTGATGGAGGGTCTGAAAGAGGAGAAAATGGGAATAGATTTAGGGTTTTGGTATTAAAAATTAAAAAAGGAAATTTAATAATAGTTTTAATGTGGGCCGTCGGATAAAAAAAAATGGACGGATGAGATTAATCTTACAAATATGGGGTGGATTTTGGGTCAAAAATGGGTCAACCCTGGTTCAAATTGGATAATACGAAATTTAAATGGTTGAAATTGGATTAAAATTTAAAATTAAGCCACAAATTGATTTAATTTAGACTAGAAATGAAATTGGTAGAAAAGATTACGAATTGAATAAATTGGGGTAAAATTGGACAGACCATCGCCTAATTAATTATAAATATTTAGAAATACGTAATATTTTAAATAATAAATTTTACGTAGAGAAAGTACGTACTATGTGCTAAAATGTTACAAAAAATATTAAACATATTGAAATTATTATTATTATTATATTAAAGACCTTATAAAATGATATATATTAAAATATATTTATAATATATTCAAGATACGATATAAATAAAAAATAATAAATATTATCGTAAAATATTATCTCTTTTTTACTACTTAAAATGATCATAAGAGTAAAAACTAATAACATTATTACTAATAGTATATAAAAAAAGTAATTTTAAAAAATGTGCAAATTTTGAATATTAAAATATATATATGAAAAAAATACGTAATTATTGCAAAAAAACCCGTTTATTTTAAAAGTTTTAAAAATACCTATTTTAACTAGGTGACGATCTAAAAGGGGTCAAGGTCGGTCAAAATTGGGTGTCAACAATTATCGCTAGTTGAATAAAGTGACAGTCAAGAATAAGTATCCTCTTCCAAGGTAGACAACTTATTCAGCCAACTTCTGGGTGGCTCAAAGATAGACCTGAGATCAGGCTATAACCAATTGAAAATGAGAGAATCTGACATCTCAAAAATGGCTTTTCAAATCCAATATGGTCATTTTGAGTTTTTGGTAATGTCCTTTAGGTTGACAAATGCGCCTGCAACCTTCATGGGCTTGATGAATAGAGTATTTCGATAGTACCTCAATATGTTCATGATTGTATTTATCGATGATATTTTGATGTATTCTAGAAATGATGAGGACCATGCTGATCATTTCAAAATTATTCTTCAACCTCTCAAATATAGGGAGTTGTATGCTAAGTTTTCAAAGTGTGAGTTTTGGCTCAAGTCTGTGGCTTTCCGGGGCCATATTGTCTCGGGAGATGGTATACGAGTGGATACTTAAAAGATTGAGGCGGTTAAGAACTGACATAGACCAATTTCTTCGATTGACATTAGAAGCTTCTTGGGGTTAGTAGGATACTGCCACAAATGTTTTAAAGGATTTTCTTCCATATCCTCACTATTGACTAGACTGACTCAGAAGAAAGTCAAATTCTAATGGTATAATGAATGTGAGAAAAACTTCCAAGAGTTAAAAACAAGGCTAACTATTACTCTAGTGTTGAACATATCTGAAAGGACTGATGGATTTATAATTTATTATGATACCTCAAGAATAGGATTGAGGTGTGTATTAATGCAGAAGGGTAAAGTTGTTGCTTATGCTTCCAGGCAACTCAAGGTGCATGAGAGAAATTATCACACATATAACTTAGAATTGGTAGCGGTGGTGTTTGCTCCCAAGCTATGGTAGCACTACTTATATAGGGAATATGTAAACATGTTCACGAACCACAAGAGCTTGTAGTATGTCTTTACCTAATTGGAGCTCAACTTGCGGCAGAGGAGGTGGCTTGAATTGCTCAAAGATTATGACATAAACATCCTCTACCATCCAAGTAAAGCTAATATATTTATTGATTCTCTTAGCAGATTATCTATAGAAGTACCTCCCATGTTGAAGAGAGGAAGAAGGACCTAGCCTAAGAGGTTCACAGACGGGTACAACTGGGAGTTCAATTAGATGAATCTGGTGAAGGTGGAGTACTGGTGCATAATAGGTCTGCATCATCTCTAGTAGTAAAGGTGAAGAAGAAATATGTTCAAGATTCTATCTTACATAAATTGAAGGTAGATGTGCATAAGTAGAAGGTCATGACTTTTGCCAAAGGGGGAGATGGAGTATTGACATATCAAAGCAAATTGTGTGTCCCAGATATTGATGGGATACGAGAGAGGATCATGGCAAAAGCTCACAACTCTAGATATTAGATCTATCTTGGATCAACTAAGATATACCATGACTTGATAAAAGTCTAATGGCAGAGTGAAATAAAAAGAGATAATCCTACATTGGTTTCTAAGTGCCCAAATTGCCAATAAGTTAAAATTGAGCCTCAAAGACCATATGAAATAGCTCAAAACTTTGAGATTCCAAGAAGTGGGAGATAATTGATATGAACTTCACTACAGTCTTATTGAGATCACACAAATAACATGATTAAAATTGGGTGATAATTGATAGGATGATAAAATATGCTCACTTCTTGACCATAAAGATGATTAACACTACAGAGGATTATGCCCAATTATATATAAGGGATATTGCTAGATTTCATGGAGTCCCATGTATATCATCTCAGATAGAAGAGCTTAATTCACTGCCCAATTTTGGAACTCTTTCCAGAAAAACTTGGTTTAAAGGTAAACCTTAGCACTACTTTTCACTCTCAGACTGATGGCCAGGTAGAACACACTATTCAAACCTTGGAGGATATGTTGAGGACCTGATCACTGAATTCAAAGGCAATTAGGATGACCACTTTTCTCTGATTGAGTTCACTTACAATAATAGCTTCCACTCGAGCATTCAGATGGCTCCATATAAGACACTTTATGGAAGGAGATGTAGATCACTCATTAGTTGGTTTGAAGAGGATAAAAAAAAATTGGTTGAGTCTGACCTGGTTCACCATGCTATAGAGAAAGTAAAGATAAAAAAAAATGATTGAAGATTGCATAGAGTTGAATAAAGTCCTACACCGATGTTAAAAAAAAGACTTAGAGTTTGAGGTCAATGATTGGATGTACTTGAAAGTGTCAGTCATGAAAGGGGTGATGTAATTTGGTAAGAAAGGGAAATTAAGTCTAAGGTACATCGATCTTTATTAGAATATGAAGAGAATGGGTAATGTAGCTTATGAATTGGAACTACCGTTAGAGTTAGCGGTCATCCATCAAGTATTTTACATTTTCATACTTAAGAAGTGTTTGGGAGATCCAAACTTGATTGTTTCTATTGAAAATATTGGGGTGATGGATAGTTTTATTTATGAAGAGATCCCTATTCAAATCCTTGATTCTTAGCTTCGTAAGTTGAGAACTAAAGAGTTTGCATTTGTAAAGGTGTTGTGGAGGAATCAATTTATAGAAGAAGCTACTTGGGAAGCTGAAGAGGATATGAAGGCTAGATACCCATATTTTTTCCTGCCTGCTGATGATGAGGAATTTGATGGTAAGGATTTGTTTCTATTCTTTGATTTTCTTTCTACTTCGAGTACAAATTGAGATAGTACCTTAGAGTTTAATTTGTGATGTTCTTGAATTGTGTGACTATCTAATTGACTATCAAGTTTCTGAATCTCAAATCATGATAGACAGGACAACCATAGAAATGATTATGACTCGTAAAAGTTCTTCATAGAACCCCATTTCCAATTTCCAATGACCCAATTTCTTTAGACACCCTCTATCTACAAGAGACCAATTATGACTCGTAAAGCGAGCCACAACCCATAAACAAGATTTTTTAATTCCATTCGACGATTTTAAGAAGGGGTATTTTTATTTTATTTTTAATCCTTTTTAATTAAACTCATGATGTTTTGGGGTTGTTTTGGACCCCTTAACAATACCCTAACGGTATTGTTCGTTATTCTACACTTAGAATTCTTAAGAGCACCATGAAAGGGAGAAAAGCTAGGGTTTTAAGCGCGTGAGAGGAGTTAATCCAAGCTTTAAATTATCATCAATTTCTAGGTATGTAAGGCTGCCTAAAGCGTTGGATTGAATTCGTTCACGCGTCCTTTCATCTACACGAGTCAAATTGGTGTATAGAAATTAAGAAGTAAAATTCCATAATCCTAATCTTCGAGTTCGTTACATTTATTTTGAGTTTTCAAATATATTTATGATCGAATTGATAAGTTGTATGCTGGCTACATGAGATTAGAGTATTAATTTATGCTTGACAATATGAACCCTAAATTGCATTATCCGATCTAATGCTTGTTACATTGATTGAATTGAGACTGTGATTGTGAATGTTCGAATTGAGTAAATTGAGCATGATGAGTATCTTACATATCTTTATATGATGAGCATTTTACATGTTTTTACATGATGAGCATAACTGATTGGAGTCTAAATGACCGTTTGAGTTGGAGTTTTGAATGATTTGATAAGTCTTGATAGCATGCATGACCGATAGTCCTGATTTGTCTATTTATTGAGTGATTGAATGAAGTTTGATTGGAGATAATATAAAGAGTTGATTCACATGAGCATATTGCATCTTGGGAGGAGTATTGAGCACTTATATGGGCACAAGTACATAATAACTTCAACTCATAAACTATGTTGCCAGCGTAGGATAGGGACTATACCTCTTATGTACGAAAAAGATGAACATTGATTATAGATCCAGATTGATTTGACCGTCCCTTACCTTGAAAAGTATTGGATGACTATGGCAATGATAGTACAAACGTTGTATCATTACCAATTTATATGTAATGGTTGTCGCTCAGAGAAACTCCCTGATTGTGCATAACTGATTTGGTTGAGTTGCATGCTAGAGCTATTTTAGGAGCATTGTTTTACTATAAAAATCTTGTGCCCTTTACTGAGTTAAGTTATGGATTCTTGTGTTGATTGTTTGAGCTAATTTGGTTGATTTGTATTAGAGCTTTACTTGTTTCCATAGCTATCTTACATACCAGTATATTCAATGTATTGACGCCCATTTGGGTCTGCATCATATCATGATGTAGATACAAGTGATAGAGACCTTCAGCAAGTGAACCGTTGAAGTCCTATTTCTTCTTTTCAGATTGTGGTAAGTTCTCTTTATTTTCGGAGGAGTTATTTTATTTTGTTCATTAGTTGAGTATTCTATTTTGAGGTAGCCCGGAACTTGTCTTGCCACCTTGTAAACTTGGATTAGAGACTTCATAGATATTGGATTGTGATATTTGATTGATATGAATTTTTTAACTTTGTTCATTGAAAACTATTATTGACAGAGACTTGGTTATTTGAATTATATCATGGTCTTCATTTGAGTGTCTTCTTCCACTGTTGAGTGTGATGTGATGATGAGGCCAGGTGATTCTCTTGGAGAATCAACAATGATTCTTCAAGTGTCGGTTATGCCAAGGGTACCCTCTCGAGGCGTGACAAGTGAGTAGTCAAACACCCTCTACCACTAAAGTAAAACTATGTTATACAATGGTATTTACTATTCAACCCCTTCTGATTTAAATGATACTTCTTTTATTTTACATCGTTTCAAAATATTGATATTATTTTATTCAGAGATTAAGTTATATATATATATATATATATATATATATATATATATATATATAGCTTTAATTTAAATAAGAAGGGGTTGAATAGTAAATACCACTAGATAACATAACTCTCTCCCCCCTAATTATAAGAATCTACATAAGCCAAAAAATAAATAAATCAAAACTAATCCACCTAAGAATGTAAATACTTTTGTCCATATCCTACTTAATTTTCTTTCAAAGATTGAGCAAATAACTCTTTTTCTTAAACAGTAAAAAAAAAAAGAGGTCAAAAACACTTCTTTTTATTCTCTTCTTTCTCATTTGATAAATTTTTTGAACGAAAAGATTTTTCCTCTTAAGAATTTTTAATGGAGAATCTACCAGAGTCCCCATTTTCAGAATCCACATTGACATCATCGTTATCATCGCTCGTGTTGTGCAACAATTCTTCTTCTCCTCTCTCTTCTCCTAAGGTTGCACAACAAAATTCTCCTGATTTAGATGCTCTTACTCCAAACCAGTTGGTACCGTTGCTCGTTGATGCTAATCTTCGTGAAGAGGTCATGTATCAACTCATCAAGGTACCTGACATGTTTTAAATTTTATAAAATTATATATACACACACATTTTTGTTTTTTTATGTCTTCACTTGGTGTTTGTGTTAGCTTATATATATGTGTTTGTTATGATTTTAGTCTTGTACTTTGTGGTCATTCGGAGGATGAGATACAGAGGCAAAAAACATTTATTGATCGTTTGTTTTTGTTATATGCTTTTTTGAATGATCATCAGATTTTACATCGAATAAACTTTTGCAGTAATTTGTGAAATCTCTCATGGTATAATTATTTTTCTCTTTTTGTCATTATTAAATATATTATATGTACCCAAAATGGACATGATGTAGGATTCAATATGATCTCAACTCAGCCTTTTATTTGACATTATTTGTATAGTATTAGCATACACAAGCCCTAATTAAGTGGGCAGTGTGCTAGTCCAAGGATAAGCATTTCAATTTTTCTAAAGGGAGAAATCTATTTAATTTTGTCATTTATTATAGTCATGCCATTTTTCTAACTCTTGACAAAATCTTAATGTAATTCTTGTTTAACATCAACACACTAATCTTTTTATTATAAAGACATTGTTATTGTTGTAAGAATGATGTGTACGAATACTTTTGGGGATTTTAGTCTATACAAGTAAAATTATAAATTTAATTATCAATATTAGGAAAATTTCTCATTTTATTACTAAACATAACTACATTTATCAATTATGTGCAAAGTAAGAAAGTAAGTTTTCAATCTTCTCAATTTTAGGCTCCAATAACTTTATCAAGAAGTTCCATTGACAATCGTTAAATTTTTTTAAAGCTTTGAACAAAACAATTTTTAGCAAAATTATAATTGATTTGGATTGAGTTATTGTATGCAATTGTAGGTAAGTAGGGAGGTGCACAAATAACCCATTTGAGGACCCTTATTTAATATATAGCCGAAGTTTATAAGTTTGTATAAGTCTAATCACTTCAAATTCAATTTTAGATTTAAGAACCTGAAATTTCAATAAAAAACATTAGGATATAGGGGTTTGGACAAAATGTCGTAAAATATTCATTTGCAGTTTCACTTTGTAAAAAATAAAGATGGTTTTTTGGAGGTACAAAAATGCTAGACATTTAGTAGAACTTTGTAGAGTAATATCTTTCATATTTGTACTTAGGAAAAATCTAGATAGTCTAAAATATTAGATATTTGACAAAAATTATAGAATAGTCTAGATTCTTGTTAGATAGTTAGAAGATAAAGTTATCTAGATATTTCTTGTAGATATATATCGAATAATTTCTTAAAGCATCACTATACAAGTATAAATTGGGGTGGCCACAATCTTTTGTATACAACTAGAACCAATTAAAACTAAAACCAAACTAAGAATTGAAAGCAATTCAAGAGTCTTCTTTAATAACCAAAATACTCCTCTTTTCTAGATTCCCTTCTTTAGTTGAATCTTCTTATTTTAGTCAACAATTTTGGACTAGCAAAAGGTCTCTCCAATTATACTTTTTTTCTACCATATTTCTCTACATGGTATTAGAACCATAGCTGAAGATTGACTTTTGAATTTATTTCAAGATCGAGTTGGTGATAGATTCAACTAGTTTGTGTAGATAGATTTTAGTAGTTGTGTTAATGGACTAAAAATGGTGTTGTTGAACCAGTCCAATAACAAGGTATTAAAAACACGTATGAAGTCATACCTTGTGGGAGAGGATTTGTAGAATGTTGTTAATGGGAGTAACATAGGTCCTCCTGATGACGAACTGGAAAATTAATGTAGCATATACAAAAAGTGAAAGCAGATTAAGGTGAAGGCAGATTTTATCCTGAAAAGGATAATCTCCTCCTGTTTATTTAATCATATTATAAAGTGTAAATCAGCTTATGAAATATGGAGGACCTTTGATGATTGTTTAATAAGAAGAATGAAGCTTAGTTATAGATATTGGAGAATGAATTGGCTAACACCACACAAGATAATTTTTCTATCCCTGAGTATTTTTTTAAGATTAAGAACTTATGTCATAAGATATCTTTATTGAATTTGGAGGAAGCTATTTCTGAAGTACAAATGAGAAGCAAATTTGAAACCTAAATATATTCCATTTGTGACATCAATTTAAGAATTGACTCAACAATCATCCTTGGAGGAATTTAAGAATTTGTTATCGTCATCAGGAGTTACTAACCAAACAATTGGCTGGTGTATTTGTCAAAGATAGGAAAGAAAATGATCTTATAGTCAACAAGAGGAACTTTAAAGGAAAAATAAGAGATATGTCACACGATCGATCCTTAAGTGGTTCAATTTCACTAGGAAACAAGGAAGAACCTTCAAACTATTTTGATAAGAAGCCTTTCAGATGCTATTAACATGGAAAAATAGGACACATAAAAAGGTATTTTCGAGCCAAAGAAAGCAATATGGCTAAAATTAAGAAAGCTACTAAAAGAGAAGATTGGGGATGGTGCTTTTTAGTTGAGGTTGGAGAAATAGATGTCATGGTTTGCATCAACTTTGAAGGAAATTAGATCGAGGATTCAATTTATAATGCAGTCTATCACGTGGAGAAGCAAGACACTGATATTATTGATACGAAGCAAGAAACTCTCAAAGATATTCATACTGATGATATGATAGCTTCTATCGAAGATATCAAAGAAGTAGACTCTGAACAAGCAGTGTCTGAAATTATGTATGTTAGTGGTGATCTTTATGAAAAAAGAAATAATGAAGATATACTGAAAGTTGAAGTCTCTAGTCAATAGTCCATCATATTAAGGTCAATAATTGGCTTAGATTAAATATTAAAAGTGAATAGAGAAGATTAAGATCAAACAAATGAAGAAGCTGACCTTGAAGGCCAAATTTCTGGCGGAGAGACCAATGCCATAATTTTTGAAAGCTTTGAAACTGATAAACTAGTTATTGAAGAGATAAGAAAAGCATTTAGTGGTGGATCCTATTATAGTGCGGATGCTTCACATGAAATTGATGATTGAATAATCATCAACTCAAATAAGGAGGCTGATATAAATTAAATCTCCTTCTATTATGAAGTTGCGTTAGAAGGAGCAAATTTCAAAATCTTGAACCCTGGAGTTTCAAACTTGTCCATCACAAATGTTTATCCATATAGTACAACTATTAAAAATCTAAGAGAAAAGGAGAGTCCAAAAACTTGAGAAGGAGTTAATTCACATGAATCTATTGATGATAAAAAGTCTTCATCATTTAGACAAACAAGAGTAGTCCAGAAGAAACTATTGAGAATTTCACTCAGATGTGACTCAAATCTTTGTTTGAGTTTTTCCACGACAAGTGCAAGGTAGTATCCAAAAAATTACTTCAAGGGGGAGTGTGAAAAATGAAGATAATTTTTTGGAGGTACAAAAACCCTACATATTTAGTAGGATTTTCTAGGATTTTGTAGAATAATATCTTTGATATTTGTATTTAGGAAAAATCTAGTGTCACGCCCCGAGCCTATACCCTGGACGTGACCAACTCGATCTTAGCTAACATTTCAAGGTGTTACATCTAGACAGCCTTGAGTATTAGATATTTGAGGAAGATATTTTTTGGTAAATTATAAAATAGTCTAGATTCTTGTTAGATAATTAGAAGATAAAGTTATCTAGATATTTCTTGTAGATATATGTAAAATAATTTCGAAAAGCATCACTACACAAGTATAAATAAGGTGACCACAGTCATTTGTATACAAGCCAAACCAAAACCAAGAATTGAAAGCAATTCAAGAGTCTTCTTCAATAACCAAGTTCTTCTCTACCAAAATATTCCTTTTCCTTTTTAGCTTTTCTTTTTTAGTTGAATCTTACGATCTTAGTCAATGATCTTGGGCTAACAAATGGTCTCCCTAATTATACTTCTATTCTTCTATATTTCTCTACACACTTGTTGTTTGAAATTTTACTTAAATATCTAAAATTGGCTACAACTCCTTTGTTCTCAGACTAATGAGGATAGTTTAAGTATGCTTTTCATATACCTAACAATTTATGTATAAAATTAAAAAAAAGGATAGTTTAATTGAATTTTCAAACCAATGAGTGATTGTTTAGGTATGTTTCTCACACTCCCAATAACTTTGATATGAAACAAAAGAAGATGGATATTTTAGATGTGTTTTGGATACTTATCTCTAAACTGAAAAAAGATCCATCCAAAAAAAAACTAAAAAAGAAAAGAAACATTTTCTTCAGTCAAATCATTTTTTAAAGTTAGAATCATATAAAATATGATACTTATTGGGTAATGTCAACATCCTGCCTATGACAAGGCTCATGAGGGGTTGGGGTGGTCCGAGTTGGAGTCATGATTGAACATGACACTTGTGTGGTGGATTTAGTTGAGAAATAAAGTTGTGTTTTGCTATTAGCTATGAATTTTGGCATAATGGTAAGTGCTTGATACTAACAATTGATAGCCTTTGCTATTAACTATAGCTTTTGGCATAATAATAAGTACTTGATATCGTAACAATACCATAACCATATGTTTTTGAAATTGGAAGCTAAAAAGGATTTTTTTCGAGAAACACTTCAGTACCATAGTAAATGTGACATGCCGTATATTTTATAATACTTCGTACCATAATGTATGTGTGCAATTTATAAATGTCAATGGCTTAGTGTTAAATCGGGAGAATATGTTTTAAATTGGTGATTATATCAAGAATTACTTATTATTTATGAGCTCGGCTTTGTCGACCTTCTGATCTGCTGAATACTTTCTGAGCTCGGCCTTGTCGTCCTTGAGTTGTTTACCTATTGTTTTGCTGTTAGCGTTTCTGATTGCTATATTTAAAGACCTTATTGGTCTTAGACATCCAATAGGTTTAGTGGAGAAACACTTGATTTTGATTTCCTTGGCTTTTCGGGGCATCGAGTGCTAGTCATGTCTCTCCGATTTGGGGCATGATAGCAAAACACAAATTGCTACTCTATAATATTAGTAAAAATATTTTTCAAATTGATTAGCTACACAAGCTGCTGGATATTAAAAACACTTATTCAATAAGAATGTCTGACAAAAAGCAATTTCCAAAATATGCAAATTTAAAAGTTAGGTCAAATACACTATTACTCATTTTATTATACCTTGTGAAAGTGCTTGTAATTGTTATATTCTGAGTTGGTGAATTTTGTTATATATTTCAGAAACGAGATGCATGCGAAGATCTAGCTCTGCTGTTGTGGAACACCGTCAGTGCAGTTTACCCGCTTTTGCTGGTATACCTCTTTTCGTTTTCACAGATCTATATTTTGTTGGATATTCTTAAATTGGACTTTTTAGAATTTATGTTTGAATTTTGAGACCTCTCGTCTAAAAGTTTATGATATTACAGAGAGAACATGTTTGATACCATACATGTTAAATTTATGTGATAATCTAATTGGAAACATGTTAAACACCTTGCTTTCCGATCTGAATGAAATTGTTAATGTCTAATAATGTTTCTGTTATGAATTTCAGGAAGTCATAACAGTGTTTCGGAAGTTGTCACCCTCAATGCTATCTATGAAGGAGTCAACTCGAGTGTGTAATGCTCTTGCTTTGTTTCAGGTCAGTCATATCCAATCAAACTAGTGTACTTCCCCTTGTTGGTTGACTCAAATTATGTGTGGCGTGTGTTATGATCGTATACATATTCACCAACAAATACACTTTCTCCCAGTGAAGTAGCAAAATGCTCTAGTAAATTATGTCTTTCACAGGACACTTAATTTTTTTAATTTTGTTTAGATGAACTATATCTGATAAGAAGGTAATATATTCCTCATGGCCTCAAAAGATCATGTCAATGTTCAGCCGATCTAAGTAATTTTTTCAAAAAACTTTTGTAATGCAGTGTTCTGCATATTAACTTCAGTTAGTCATTCAGTATATGTGAACAATTTTCTTATAAAGGGTAAAAGAGTTGGTTTCGATATCACTATCAATATCAACGTATGCCATACAATTACAAGAGAAAAATTTAGAGTAATACCACTGATAAGTGTATGCATAAGATATAATTCTCAGAAACTAACATACTCAGTGAGGATGATTTTTTAGTTGTATAATCGAATAGAAGTTGATTGTCTATTCCAATTGGTAAGGAAGATATAAATAGAATACATTAGGTGCTAATTTAGGAAAGAAAATAAAGAGGGATTCCTACAAATCTACTAGCTAATTATAAGGGATTCTCAAAGACCTGCTAGCTAGTTATGCCTATGTACATTACTAAGAATGATGTCTATATACATTTTGTAACACTCCCCCTCAAGTTGGAGCATAGATATTGATCATTCCCAACTTGTTGCAAAGGTAATCAACCCGAGTTCCATTCACCGTCTTTGTAAGCAAATCAGCTAGTTGCTGCTCTCCTGTCTTCACATAGCTAGTAGAAATCAAGTTTTCTTGAATCTTCTCACAAATAAAGTGACAGTCAACTTCAATATGTTTAGTTCTTTCATAATACATTGGATTTGAGGCAATATGAATAGCAACTTGATTATCACACTAAAGTTTTGTTGACATATGATGCTTCAACCCAATTTCAGTTAAAAGATAATGTATCCACATGATTTCACTCGTAGACTGTAACATAGCTCTATACTCAGATTCTACACTTAATCGAGATACAACACTTTGCCTCTTACTCCATGATACCAAGTTTCTCCAACAAAGACACAATAGCCTATAACAGATCTTTTGTCAATTTTAGAACAAACCCAATCAACATCTACAAAACACTCAATACGAGTATGGTTGTGATTGCTATACAATATGCCAAGTCTAGGAGCTCCTTTCAAGTAACATAGAATTTGTTCCAAGGCTGCCCAATGTTTATCCATAGGTGTAGACATGAATTGACTAACAACACTTACCACAAAAGCAATATCCGGACAAGTCACTATGAGGTAGTTTAACTTCCCAACAATCCTCTTATATCTCTCAGGGTTATCAAAAGGCTCTCTATCATCTTTCATAAGATGTACACCGGGAACCATTAGAGCACTACAAGGTTTGACTGCCAATTTTTTAGTTTCTGCAAGTAGGTCAAGAATATACTTTCTTTGAGATAGAAGAATTCCCATCTTGCTACTTCTACTCCAAAAAATATTTCAACTGGCATAAGTCCTTCGTATGGAACCTAGTATTCAAAAAATACTTTAAGGGAAGATATCCCCTTAGAATCACCTTCTATGATGATAATGTCATTGATATACATAACAAGAAGTAAACGACCAACTGTAGATAATCGGTAGAAGGCCAAGTGATCACATTTGCTCATTTTTAACCCAAACTCCTGAACTACCTCACTGAACTTGCCAAACCAAGCCCGTGGACTCTGATTCAATCCATACAAGGACTTCTTAAAATGACAGACTTTCATATACTCCCCCCGAACAATAAAATCTGGTGGTTGCTTCATATATACTTTCTCTTGAAAATCACCACGAAGGAATCTATTTTTGATATCTAGTTGATGTAAAGGTTAATTCTTAGAAGCAGCTAGGGAAATGAACAAACGTACAGAAGTGACTTTGGCAATCGGAGAAAAGGTGTTTGAATAGTCCACTCTATAAGTCTAAGCATATCCTTTAGCCACAAGCCTGACCTTTAGTATTTCCATGGAATAATCTGGATTAACTTTCACTGTGAACACCTACTTACATCCTATTGGTTTCTTCTCATTGGGTAAATCCACCAAATCTCATATGTGATTTTCCTCCAGTGCATGTATTTCCTCAAGCATTGACCATCTAGGATGATACAAAGCCTCTTTAAAAATTTTGGGTATAGAAATAGAGTCTAAAGAAGCAATCAATGATCTAAATATAGGAGACAAGTGATCATAGGAAACAAAGTTACCAATAGAATATCTGGATTTGCAAGTCTGTGTACCTTTGCAAAGAGCAATATGGAGGTCAAGATTTTCTAGAAGATCCAATGGAGGAGGATCATATAGAGGAGGATTAGATAAAGGAGGAATTGGTGTAGGGCATGTAACATTAGTCTCTTGTCTCTTCGAATAAACTTGATTAGTAGAAGGTCTTGCTGGAACATGTGTTGAAGGCATACTAGTCGAGTGGTGCTCAATAAAGTAACTAGGAGATATAAGAGTAACATCACTTGATTGCTCAACATGAGTAACCTGTAAAACTAACCACTCATCTTTCTCCCCCTAACTTGTAGAACTAGGAGGGTTATAAAAGAATGGTGTAGTCTTTGAAAATATCATATCATTTGACACTAGATATTTGCCAAGTTTAGTAGAATAACATCGATACCCTTTGAAGACGAGAATAACCCAAGAAAACACACTTCAATGCCTTAGGGTTCAACTTAGTAACAAATAGCAGTATATCTCGAACATAACACTTGCTTTCGAATTTTTTTTGTTTCACCAGAAATAATGTCTTGTTTGGAAAAAAAACATTATAAGGTGTCACGCCCTGGGAGGGTACCCTTGGGGTGGCTGACACTCAGAGACTATTGTTAGCCCTCGAGCGAACCACTCGACCTCATCACAAATGACATTCTAATAGCGGAAGACATCAATAATAAATAATACTCTATAAAATGAAATGGTAATATGATAATCAAGGCCAAAGGCCAAACAATCTATCCATCAACTAAGTAAGACTAATCTGAAAGAAACTAGTCAAAAATAACATCCAAATATAACTCGACAACCTAGTCTATGAAGCCTCTAAACATCTGACTAGCTGGTGCCAATGATAGGTCCATGACTACCTCAAAATAAGATGAAATAAGTCAACTCAAAGCTAGAAAGAAACATAGTATCCTCCAAAAATATGAGAGAACTCACCAATCAACTGAATGTTAATAGGTCCTCAACAGAGCGCTTATTGATGACCACTAGTACCTGTCTCTGCATCATAAAAAGATGCAGGCCCAAATGGACGTTAACATATGAAATGTATGAGTATGTAAAATGGCAGAATGAAACATGTAAAGGTAGAATAACATCAACTCATGAAAGTAGGGAACTCAATCATCAAGTAAGAGTCTAAAGTAAGAATATAATTTTAGACAATTACCACTTAAATACCATCTGTTCCAATCCACTCAGAGTACTATCAAAGCCTATTCGAGAGTTTCTCTAATCGACAACCATCACCTATGAGTCGATGATGATACAATGAAGCGATGATGTTTCCACATCCATCTAATACCTTGCCAGGGTAAAGGACATCTCATCAGTGGATCCACAATAATAACATCAAGTCCTCTTTTTGGGACAATAGAAAAATATCCATTTTACGGTCCAATTCTCTTCTACGCAGGCCACATAGTTATTGAGTTTGAGTTAGACTTACTCTTACTCAATTTGGCGCTCAATACTCCTTCTAAGACTCAACATGCTCATAAGACATCAACCCTATGGTAAACTCATTCATCTATTCTCATTGGACATTCATCACATCAATTATCAACTCTTTGGTTATAATTTTTAAGTGTTCAACTTTTGAATCATAAAATCTCAATCATACATCATTCTAACTCATAGAATTTATGAAATCAACATTAGAGTTAAAATACTTAGGGATTTCATAGACTCTTTAGGCTCAAATTTTAGTTAGCCTTACATATTTAAAAATTTGTGTCTTAGAACAACTTAGAAGAATTCTCAAGTTTTTGCTTCAAACTCTAGCATTTTTCTCCCTTGAAACCTTATTCTAAGTTGGAGAGGATGTTTTAGCATAAAAAGGATGAACTGACATGTTTAGGGATTTATTTAGGTATAAAAATGTCAAGTCTAGGCTTTAAAAGGTTGGAAAAAAACCAAAATAACCCTTTAGAAAAAGTTATCAAAAGTCATCCACAGGCCAACTTACGGCCCGTAGAAAATTTCACGGCTCGTAGGGTCCATTTTGTAAGCTTTCGGGTAAAATTTGAGGTTACTGGAATGATTCACGAGACCAAATCATGACCCGTAGATGGATTCGTGAAGTCTGTGGATCAAAATTGGATTTTCAAGACTTTTTTCATGAGTTTAACAGACGGGTCGTACTTTAATCCACAACCCATAATAGGGTTTCATAGATGAGCTCTGCTCTGGCAGTCTATAGTAAAATTATCATAACTTTTGACTCCATACTGCAAATGAGGTGAAATAAGTTGCGATGGAAAGTTAATTCAAAGAGATTTCATTTGGTAGGTCATGGGATACCTAATTCTCTGTGTGATAAGAGTTGTGATCATTTAAAGTTGACCCTTGCATAATCTAACACTAGAAACTTAATTTATAGAAAAGTTTTGAACTCGGCTAAGTAGTAGAAGTCTCTTATGATCCTAATACGCTTCTCATATGTAAGAATGAGTCTAGAAATATAGGTTCATATGAGAATAGAGTTATGGGGTGTCACGATATCTCCCCCTTAGGATCATTTGTCCTCAAATCATGAGCAAGTAGGAGACCTATTAAGAAGGAACTTAAATACTCGGATACTCAAATACTTATACTCCAGAAATCAACCTCAACACAGGATTCAAAATTGAAAGACAACTTCTAACATCATCAATAGGCACGAATACTATTAAACACATGCATACTCAAATACTTATAGACTCAAGAGAAACATTAACTCAGAGATAAGAACTCAACTCAACAATGAGAAAGTAACTCAGAGAATAGAAATGAATCATTACCATTAATTTCATCATTAGAAGGAATGAATAGGTGAGCATATCTAGCCTTCATATCATCTTCAGCCTCCCATTAGCCTTTTTAACAGATTAACTTCTCCACAATACTTTTACGGAAATAACCTCTTTAGTTCTCAACTTGCGAACCTGACGATCAAGGATTTGGATTGGGATATATTTATAACTCAAACTATCCTTCACTCCAATATTTTCAACAGGCACAACCAAGGACGGATCTCCCAAACACTTCTTAAGCAGAGAAATATTAAAGACCAGATGGATGGCCACTAGGTCTTGGGGTATAACTCTAATTCATAAGATACACTCCCCACTTTCTTCATGATTTGGTAAGGACCAATGTAGCGAGGACTCAATTTTTCTTTCTTCCCTAATCTCATTACACCCGTTATAGGTGACACTTTCAAGTATACCCAATCATTTACTTCGAACTCTAGGTCCCTTCTCCTAACATCAGTATAAAACTTCTAGCAACTTTGTGCAATTTTTAGTCTCTCTTGGATGATATTTACTTTCTCCATAGCTTGGTGTACCAAGTCTGGCCCAATCAACCCTGCTTCACCTACCTCGAACTATCTAATCGGTGATTTATATCTCCCCCCATAGAGGGCCTCATATGAAGCCAAATAAATGCTCAAATGAAAGTTGTTGTAGGCAAACTCAATAAGGGGTAAATGATCATCCCAATTTCCTTTGAAGTCTATGACACAAGCTCTCAACATGTCCTCCAAGGTTTGTATCGTATGCTTTTCATGGCCATCAGTCTGTGGGCGGAAGGCAGTGCTTAGGTTCACCTTTGAACCTAGGCCCTTCTGAAAAGACTTTCAGAATTGGACAGTGAATTGAGCTCCTCTATATGATATGATGGACAAAGGAACTCCATGTAATCTGACAATCTCTCAGATATACAAATAGGCATAGTCCTATATCGTATTAGTAGTCTTTACCGCCAAGAAGTGGGTTGATTTAGTCATCCTATCAATAATCACCCAGATCAAATCACGCTGTCTGTGAGACCTCGGTAAGACTGTGATTAAATCCATATTGATTATCTCTTACTTTCGCTCTATAATTTCAAAATTCTGAGCTACTCCGCATGGCTTTTGGTGCTCAACTTTTACATATCGGAAGTTGGGCATTTAGAAATGAAATTTGCAATGTCTCTCTTCATCCCACTCCACCAATAAACCTCTCTTAAGTCGTGATACATTTTGATAGACCTTGGATGGATAAAATATCTAATATTATGGGTTTCTTCCATGATCCTTTCTCGAATACCATCAACATTAGGAACACACAATCTACTTTGGTATCTCAATACCCCATCTCCCCTTTTGATGAATATCATTACTTTCTGCTTATGTACATCTTTCTTCAATTGGAGTAAGATGGGATCTTGATCTTGCTTCTCCTTCACCTCAACAACAAGAAATAACATAGACCCGTTATGCACAAGTATTCCACATTTACCAGATTCATCTAGTTGAACTCCCAATCGTACTAGCCTGTGCACCTCCTTGGCCAACTCTTTCTTCTCTCCTTTCACATGAGCAGTGCTTCCCATAGATAACCTGCTAAGAGTATCAACAACCATATTAGCTTTAATTGGATGGTAGAGGGTGCTCATGTCGTAGTCCTTAAGTAACTCCAACCATCTCCTCTGCCTCAAGTTAAGCTCTTTCTGGGTGAATACATATTGCAGGCTCTTATGGTCTGTGAATACATCAATATGTGCTCCATATAAGTAGTGGCGCCAAATTTTGAGTGCAAACACCACCACAACCAATTCTAAGTCATGAGTTGGATAGTTTCTCTCATGGTTCTTAAGTTTTCTGAAAGCATAAGCTATGACCTTACCTCTCTACATCGGAACACATCCCAATCCCACTTTAGAAACATCGCAATAGATCACAAAATCATCAGTCCCCTCAGGTAGAGTCAACACTGGTGTCGTCTTTAATTTGTTTTTTAACTCTTGAAAACTCTTCTCACACTCATCGGACCACTGGAACTTAGCTTTCTTCTGAGTCAGCTTAGTCAATGACGAGGATAGAGAAAAGAATTCCTCAAAAACAATCTATGGTAGTAACTAGCCAAACCCATAAAACTTCTTATGTCAATTAGAGAAGTGGGTCTAGGTCAATTCTTAACTGCCTTAATCTTCTGCATATCTACTCAAATACCATCACCCAAAATAATATGGCCTAGAAAAGCACGGACTTGAGTCAAAACTCTTACTTGGAGAATTTTGCAGACAACTCACTATCCTTGAGCATCTAAAGAATAATTTGAAGGTGATCAATATGCTCTTCCTCATTTCTGGAGTGCACTAATATGTCATCAATAAATACAATCACGAACATGTCAAGGTACTGTCTAGATACTTTGTTCATCAAGTCCATGAAAGCAGCAGAAGCTTTAAACTCTCTAGGACACTTGAACTCTTTGCTTTAATACCAAGTTTGTTATGTCCTACGAGGGTACCCTTGGCGTGGTTGGCACTTAGAGACTATTGCTAGCCGCCGAGTGAACCACTCGGCCTCATCACATTTTTTCAATCATATTCTAATAGTGGAAAACATTAATAATAAAGAATTCTTAATAAAATGAAATGATAATATGATAAGCAAGGCCAAAGGCCAAATAATCTATCCATCAACTAAGTAATACTAGTGTGAAAGAGACTAGTTAAAAATAACATCCAAACATAACTCGACAACCTAGTCTATGAAGCCTCCAAACATCTGACTAGCTGGTGCCAATGACAAGTCCATGGCTACCTCAAAATAAGATGAAATAAGTCTAAACTCAAAGCTAGAAAGAAACATAGTATCCTCCGAAAGTATAGGAGGACTCACCAATCAACTGAATGTAAATAGGTCCTCAACGGAGTGCCTACTGATGATCACTTGTACCTGTCTCTCCATCATGAAAAGATGCAGACCCAAATGAACGTCAATATATGGAATGTATGAGTATGTAAAATGGCATAATAAAACATGTAAAGGTAGAATAACATCAACTCAAAATAGCTCAACTCAAGAAAGTAGGGAACTCAATCATCAAGTCAAGAGTCTAAAGTAAAAATACAATTTTAGACAATGACCACTCACATACCATCTGCTCCAATCCACTCAGAGTAATATCAAGGCCTATTTGGGAATTTCTCTAACCAACAACCATCACCTATGAGCCAGTGATGATACAATGAAGCGATCTCATTGCCATATTCATCTAATACCTTGCCAGGATAAAGGACATCCCATTTGTGGATCCACAATAATAATATCAAGTTCTTTTTTATGACAATAGGGAAACATCCATTTTTACGGTCCAATCCTCTCCTATGTTGTTCATGCAATTATTGAGTTTGAGTTGGACTTACTCTTACTCAATTCAGTGCTCAATACTCCTCCTAAAACTTAACATGCTCATAAGACATCAATGCTATGGTTAACTCATTCATCTAGTCTCATTGGACATTCATCAACTCAATTCATCACATCAATCATCAACTCTTTGATTACATTCTTGTAAGGTTCAACTCTTGACTCATAAAGGCTCAATCATGCATCATCCTAACTCATAGCATTACAGAAATCAAAAGTAGAGTTAAAACTTTTAGGAATTTCATAGACTCTTTAGGCTCAAATTATACTCATGCGTACCTATTTAAGCGAATATATAAAATAACAAGAATTCATGCTAGGGTTCATTTAGAAAAGTAAAATCATCAACTTCAAGTATATAATTCATAAAATCTCTAGTTCATGCAAAATTGTATAGAAATACATTAGAATTTAAGAAAAAAGTTTAAGAAATCTTTATGGAATACTCAATTCACTAATAACTCTGTCAACTCGAGTTATGGGGCACATCGAAGAACAAAGTCCATATTTTATTTAGCCTTATATACCTGGAAATTTGTGTCTTGGAATAGCTTGAAAGAATTCTGAAGTTTTTGCTTTAAAACCTAACCTTTTTCTCCCTTGAAATCTTGTTTTAAGTTGGAGAGGGTGTTTTAGCATAAAAAGGATGAACTGACATGTTTAGGGAGTTATTTAGGTATAAAAATGTCTAGTCTAAGATTTAAAAGGGTGGAAAAAAACCAAAATAATTCTTTAGAAAAAGCTGTCAAAAGTCATCCACGGGCCTACTTATGGCTCGTAGAAACTTCCACGGCCCATAGGGTCCATTTCGTAAGCTTTCGGGCATAATTTGAGGTTACTGGAATGATTCACGAGACCAAACCATGACCCGTAGATTCTTTTACGACCCGTAGATAGATCCATGAAGTCTGAGGCTCAAAATTAGATTTTCAGGACTTTTTTTCACGAGTTCAATAGACGGGTCGTACCTTAATCCACGACCCATAATAGGGTTTCATAGATGAGCTCTACTCTGACAGTTTGTAGTAAAATTGTCATAACCTTTGACTCTGAACTCCAAATGAGATGAAATTAGTTACGTTGGAAAACTAATTCAAAGATCTTTCATTTGATAGATCGTAAGATACCTAATTCTATGTGTGCAAAGAGTTGTGGGCATTTAAAGTTGATCCTTGCATAATTTAACACTAGAAATTCAATTTATTGGAAAGTTTTGAACTCGACTAAGTGCTCGGAGTCCCTTACGACCCTAATACATTTCTCATATGTAAGAATGAGTCTAGAAACATAGGTGTATGTGAGAATAGAGTTATGTGGTGTCACATAAGGTGTATTACCAACAAGAACTATTGATGGCATGCAATTAATCATAAAACAAGCTATAGAGACTGCATTAGCCCAAAACTATTTAGGAACTTTCATTTGGAAAAAAAATGCTTGGACTGTCTCAAGTAGATGCCTATTCTTTCTCTCAGCAACTCCATTTTAAGAAGGTGTATCAACACATGATGACTGATGGAGAATACCATGTTGTCTCATGTAGGATTGAAACAACTCTGACATGTATTCTTTTGCATTATCACTCCTAAAATACGCACTGAAGCATTGAATTGAGTTTTGACTTCAGCACAAAAGGCACAAAAGTAATGAGCAATTCAGAGCAACTTTTCATAAAATAAATCCAAGTCATACAAGAGAAATCATTCACAAAAGTGACAAAATACTTATATTCAATTTTAGAAATAACATGACATGGTCCCCAAACATCAGAATGAATTAACTCAAAAGTTGACCCAACTCACTTATTAACCCTTGGAGCTAATGTGATGTGGTGATGTTTTGCAAATTGGCAGGATTCACACTCTAAAGAAGAACATTTTGAAACTGGGACAATGCTTCTTTAACAAAGGTAAAGAAGGATGTCCCAATCGATAATGTACTTCAAATGGAGACATGACACTTGAGCAGACAACAAATTGAGGCTCATATTCATCAAGGATATATAGATCATCAATTACATGTCCTTTATCAATAACTTTATGCATCACAAGATCACGAAACAAGTAATGCTTAGGAAAAAAGAAAATATAACAGTTAAGATCTCTAGTAAGTTTACTCACAGAAATCAAATTGAAGGCCAACTTCGGTAGATTTAATACAAATGGTAGGGTAATTAAGGAGGTTGCTTTGACTGTATCAAATCCCACAATGTTACATGTTGACCCATCGACTACTGTGACTGTTAAAGATAGAAAATATATTAGTATTATGTGTTATATGACTTGTACCACCTGAATCAATTACCCAGATGTTCGAAGAGGAGACCAAACATGTTTTTTCTTAATCAACAAGGGTAGTAACTGAAGTGACTTCTTTAAGGGATTCCTGATACTGGGAGAATTGTGCGAACTCATTCGCCAAAACCAAAATTTTCTCACCTTTTTTATTTGTAGCTATACTTCCTCCTCAATGAAGAACTTAAGAATAGCCAAGCTTCAGAAGGTCCCCAATAATATTAGATTCCAAGAAAAATTAGAAGCCAATTCACCTAGCAAAATAATTGTAGCCGATGCAAAAAATCAAGAACAATATCCACAAAACACTATTAATTCAATATTGAACAGAACTCGACAATCACAACAACACCAAACAGAAAACCAGATCTGAATCACTGAAGCTACAGAGAAAATATGATCTTGGAAGTAGTTTTAAAAAACATAGAAACATGGAAGTGATGAAGTGTTCTCCAAACAATATCAACACCAAAAAAAACTCAGGGTACGTGAAATTGACTAGATGAAACTAGATGTTGAATCCCAAAAGATTCTAATAAAGCATGCGTTGGTGCGTGACTGAGAGATGTAGGTGGTGCGTGGCTTCTTGCTTCACACCCCAAAGAAGTCTATTCCCGCTAGAAAAGGTATTTGCCTCCTCCTATTGCAACAGAGACACAAATTGACACTTTGGAAGTGATTGATTCAAAATTTGAGTCTGCTTCTCTAAGACAACAAAACCAGATCGAGCTACCTATTTAAATAGATCCAAAACAAGATCAAATAGCCTATAGGCTCTGATACCATGTAATCGAATAGAAGTTGATTGTCTATTCCAATAGGTAAGCAAGATATAAGTACAATACATTAGGTGCTAATTTAGGAAAGAAAAAAAAGAAGGATTCCTACAAATCTCCTATAAATCTACTAACTAATTATAAGGGATTCCCAAAGATCTGCTAGTTAATTATGTCTATGTACATTACTATGAATGATGTCTATATACATTTTGTAACAAGTTGTAACTGTTTTTTCCAACAAGCTTCTGCTCAGAAGAGACCGTCATGAAATGAATTTTTGTGGCAATATTCTACAGGTTTTGGCCAGAAACCCAGAAACAAGAAGGAAGCTCATAGAAGGTAATGCCAGTTCTTGAAATGATAATTAGGCTAAGGCCAAATCATGTTTCTGTACGTGTACGAGTATAGGAAGATTCAGGTGAATAGGTTTCAGTGTGTGGAAGAGAAACTTTGTTCTTCCCACTGCAGTCCTTTTTCATATCTTCAATCTTTCAAATTTTTTCTATTTCATTATCATTTTGCGGTGAGAAAGCAGATCATGCCTGCAATTCCTTTACGATGAAGTGTATGTTCTTATAATGCTCTAGTTTACCTCAAATTCTGACTTTTGTGCCTTTAACAAATGTTTTTACTATTGTGTAAGAAACAATTAACTCTTCTAATAACGTCTTTTTGCAGCGAAAATACCATATTATTTCTACCCATTTCTCAAGCCTAGTGGAGATGACAAGCCTTTGGAGTATTTGAGGCTCACCAGCTTGGGTGTTCTTGGTTCCCTAGCAAAGGTATTTCGTCCATTTGAACATATATACACACACTCTCTCCACTGTGGTCACTACATTCATTTCATGAACAAGTAATTATACTTTTCTGTTTACCTATGCTAGAGAATCTCATACACCTCGGATTAAATCATCAAATGAAAGACAAATGTGTCTTATAAATCCATAAGAAAAGTAAAAGCTACTTTTCTTACTTTTCACTTTCAAAGATAGCTATTCTTCTTTTTGTTTTTCTTCCTTTGACGCTTATTGATTTCGTGTTACTTTTATCAGTGATAAACGTTGAATATGCTTCCTTGTGTGTTTAGTTCCATGAAGAGAGATGAGAGAAATTCATTGGCTTTCTTTTTGGTGGAGTAATCAAAATTATCTCTGATTGTTTGATAAAGTGGATTGAACTAAAGAAATACATCTACTCTTTTACTTCCCCTTGGAACTCCTCCGCTTTAAAGTTGGAAAACAAAACAGTAAGTATAAGAATGAGTAATAACCCCAGTAAGACTGGTGCAGTTCAATTCAATCTTTTGGTTGTTCAGGTTTCATTGGATAATTTGAATTAAGTTTATCATTGGACCAAAAGAAAAATACGATACCCGGCCTGATCAGGTTTCATTGTGTCGTAGTTCTATAAATTGAATTAAGTTTATCGTTGGACCAAAAAAAAGACGATACGCTGATTGACTTACTCCTATGATTACTTCAAGATATGATATTTTGCTTGCTGTTGCAGTTTGATGATCAATATGGACCAAAGGTCCTTCATTTTTTCTTGGAAACGGAAGTGGTTCCTTTGTGCCTGGCGTGCATGGATCGATGTGATGAACTGTCAAGGAAGGTTAGCCTGTTATGTACTGATTTTAGGATTAGAAGTTGTGAGTTTCTTTCCATCTACTTTCTTCAAAGTGGTTCTATGGTAACCACAGAATGATGTATTTTAGTTTTATTGTTTCATCAGAAGAATGTATCTGTATTCCCTGTATATACATGTATTTCCAATAAGAATTTGGAATATGGGAATAAAGTTCATGGACTGATCCAGAATTTTAATAAAAGTGATTCAGAATATAAAGAAGTAACCATAGGAATAACTCAAGGAGATTCAATATTTATTGTATATACATTAAAAAAAAAATTGATCTTATATATACCGTGCAATTATCTGGTCTATGGTGTTTTGATGAACTCCATTCTGCTCCCCTGGCTCTGCCCTGATGGTCCTTAGAAAGGAGAAAAAAGGGCACTTTTGATATGTTTGTCACTCCTAATTTCCGGTTCTGTTTTATAAATACTGTTTCGGAATGACTTTGCTAGTTTATGGTGGTGATGTGTTGTTTCTCGGATCTTATATGAAATGAACATTGTACTTCCACAGGTTGCAACCCTCATAGTTATGAAAATTCTGATGCAAGAGAAGGGAATGACCTATTGTTGTGCTACACCTGAACGCTTCTTCTCGATAGTACAGGTCTTGGGACGAGTGGTAAAGAAACTTACTGAAAAACCTTGTTTGCTGCATCTAGCATATGTGGTACAATGTTATCTAAGCCTTTCAGACATATTAAAGTTCATCGGGTAAACATTCTTGTCCCTGCTGCTCGAATTTTATAATTGTAATTTTCTCTATAAGTATCACCTATATCTCTCTTTGATTTATTGCTTGATCCACCTTCATAATACAGGCCATGTGATGCATTCAAAAGACAAGTACCTCCTCAGCTATTTGACAACACCTTTAAGGACATCCTTCGTGTAAGTTCAGCCCGTCTCCTGTACTGTTATAAAAGCTAGTTTTGTGACTTTAGTGTTACAAAGACTTTATTCTTATAAAAAATAATGTTGTTACTCCTGAAAAACTCTCAGTAGCAATTCAACTGGTATTAGAATACCTTAAATTTGTATAGTCTGTATAGATCTTTTCGACTACTGTCACAACTTCATGTATATAATTGTGAATGTTTGTCTATGCCTTTGTAGGACGACCACGAAACTTCATGGATGTTACAGATGCTACATTTCAATATTCATGGACGTCTATATTCCGCTGATTGAAGACGAGGGTAACAAGATCGCAATGCTGGACACAATGTTAATTAGGGAAAGAAGTGAACTTGTTTCCTAGGAAAAGACAACAAACAATGGCATGAGTAGCTTTTAAGTTAACTTTTAAACTGTTAAAACTGATGCTTTTGCTTTGTTGTGTACTGAATTATAGCTTTGTTCAGCTGGAATGAAGTTATCTGTCATTGTTGTTTTCTTTACAATACCATTTCTTGTTTGAGATAATTGATTTTTTGTTTTCTTTTTTATATTTATTTTTGACAGATTAAGGGGTTTTAGTTTTGAGAAATTGATCTTTGGGCTTTTTTTGAAATGAAAACATTAGGGTGTGTTCTATATGGTGGAGGAAATTTTTAAATTTTCTCATGTTCAAAAGGCCAAGGAAAAGAAGTGACCTTGTTCTTGTAGGAACCTCTTCTTCCTGTAATAGTGGGAGAAGACAACAAAAAACGACATCTCAGGGAGAAATGATTTAAATTAAATTTTCAACCGTTAAAAGTGTTGGGACCAAAATAAAAAGGCGGGTATGTAAAAGTTAATAATTGTAAAATTTGATGACAAAAAATTAGACGAGAAAAAAAGTTTATGATTAAAGATATATAGTCGTTAATATGGTTTGTTGAGCTTAAGGAGTTGAAAGAACAATTGAAGAATTTGCTAGATAAGAGATTCATTAGGCCGAGTGTCTCACCTTGGGGAGCTCCTACTTTGTGAGGTAATGCACATATATTAAGAAAAACATTCAAAGATAAAATTTATACCATATTTTTCACTATTACCCTTTGTAAAATCATAAATATGTAGTGTAATTTATCTCCAGGAAAATATAAAAAGTTCAATAAATGAAAGGACAAATATGGGAAAAGTTTCAAACATTCATATTGAAATTTGAACAATTCAAATATTTTGAATATTAAAAAAAACTTTAAAAGTTCAATTAATTTGAGACGGAGAGAGAGAGTATATTACAACATTTATTTATTTGGTCTTTTGAGCTTCAATCCATTAAATACTCTACACCCTTCTCATATTCTTTGCACTTTATAAAAGTCACCACATAATGTCAAATTTTTGTTCTTTCTCCTATTATGTTAGACTACACAAAAAGGTACTCCAATTGTCCTCTCATTTGTTGAGTTTTGTCCTGCATAAAGTAGTACCATTTCTTTTCCTTTTGAACAAGTTTAATCTCTACTTACTGTTTGAATATGGCTTGTATTTATGAAACTACGTGTGCGGTGTGCAGATAATATATTTTATTTTAATAATTTAACAAACTTTAAATTTTTTCAAAATTTGCTCCAAAAGAATCACTTTGGGACTAATTTTCGATCCAAAGTCAAAATTATGTATATATTTTGTGGGTTTGACTTTATATTCAATTTTATCGATTTTCTTTTGTGTGATTTTTCGATGCTTAGTAGCCTCTGACTTTTCACATTGTATATAGATAGTTTTTTTTCAATTTCTTTTAACACTATTAAGTAATGATTGACCTCTCTCAATGTAATCATACCTGAAGTTGCTGGTTTCGTAAAAGAAAGAAAATAACTCTGAACATGTATGTCATTTAGCTACATGATGGAAAAGTTATTTTGCGTTACAAATATATGTTAATTATTGTTCAACCTTGTAGGTTCAAAAGATGTCAAATGATTTTACGTTCACGAACATGACTATATAGTTTGATTGTTTATCAATTTGAAGTTTCCTTTCAGATTTTCGACTGTTCATTATACACATTTAAATAGAGTATTGTATACTCAACTTAGGAAGTCTAAATTAATTTACCTGAGACGCACGTGCAACGCATGAGTTCAGAAACTATTACTATTAAATATATCATATGTATCCAAAGGGATATGATGTAGAATTCATCAACCTTTTATGTGAAAATATTTCTAAAGTGTTAGCACATACAAGCCCTAGTTAAGCGGTCCACCAGCTAGCCTAGGATAAGCATTCCAATTTTTCTAAAGAGAAATTTATATCTTTGAGCACCTCCTTCGTGTGAGTTCATCTGCTCTCCTTTGTTGTTACAAAAACTAGTCTTGTGACTTTAGTGTTACAAATAGTTCGTTTAGTGACTTTACTCTTACTAAAAAAATGTAGGATCGTTGATAAAATTAACCCTATCGTTAGCCTAGTCTCTTTTTCTTCAGTTCCTTGGAACTACTCTGAACCTCTTTATGCAATCATTCATTAGAACACAAGGTTGAGACCTTTAATCTTTTATACATAAAGTATGATTGTAAACTGTTGTCTATGCCTTTGTAGGACGACCACAAAACTTCATGAATGTTGCAGGTGCTACATTTCAATATTTATGGGTGTCTATTTTCCACTGATTGAAGACGAGAGTAACACGACTGCAATGCTGCATTTCAGGTGCTACATTTCAATATAATTAACATATATTGCCAATGCAGGACACAACAATTCCAAAGGTTAATTAGGGAAAGAAGTGAACTTGTTCTGTAGGAAAAAACAACAAACAATGACTTTTGAGTAGCTTTTAAGTTTTTGAACTGTTGAAACTGATGCGTTTGCTTTGTTGTGTACTGAATTTTAGCTTTGTCCAGTTGGAATAAAGTTATCTGTCGTTGTTGTTTTCTTTTGCAATACCATTTGGTGTTTGAGAGAACTAATTTTTTGTTTTTTTGTTTATATATTTATTTTTGACAGGTAAAGGGGTTGTGCTTATTCTTTTCTCTAGAAAACAAATATTTTGGAAAATTGATTTGGGGCTTTTTCTTAAAGAAAAAAATGAAAACATTAGGATGTGTTTGGTATGGTGGAGAATATTTTTAGATTTTCTCATATTCTAAAGGCTAAGGAAGAGAAGTGGACTTGTTCTTTAGGAACCTCTCTCTGTAATAGTGAAAAAAGACAATAAAAAATGACACCTTAGTAGAGGAAGAGATGTTTTAAATTAACTTTTCAACTATTAAAAGTGTCGGGATCGAAATAAGAAGATGACATGCAAAAATTAATAATTATATCAAACGAAAAAAAATTATAAATAAACAAGCATAATAACTTTTTCCACAAGACTTTTCAAAATCAACATTGATATCATCGTCTATCATTTCGCAATAATTTTTCCTCTCCTATTGTTACACAGAAAAATCCTCATCATGTAGGTGCTTTCACTGCAAATCAATTGGTGCTAGTCTTCAAGAAGAGGTATATAGCACATTTAAAATATTTTATATTATATATTTATTTTGCATAAGTGCTAATTTTTGTATATTTATTTGTTATGTATTACTGTCTTGTACTTGATAGTCATTTAGTGGGTGAGATACAAAGACAAAAAAATGGATCCATCATTGATTTCTTTGATGACCTCTCAAAATTGTTTGCATATTTCACTTAGACATTCCAATTTAAATTTGTACGTATTGAACATTTAAATTATTCAAAATGTGTATCTACTAAACCTAAAATGCTATTTTGACAAAAAAAAAAATGTATTTTTCACAGCTATTGGGCTTGTGAAGAATCCAAAATAGTATTTTTTTTTTAAAAAAAAAATTTATATTTTTCTTGTTCTATTGACACTTGACACCAAATAACTTAAGAGACTTTTTAAATATTTTTAAAAAGGTGGGGGGGGGGGG